>JAUTBT010040933.1:0-17242 GCA_032361225.1 Lepetodrilus schrolli | reverse complement strand
TTCTATTACGGATTTTCATTTATCCGCACAAAATTTGCTGCAACCAACTTGTCCGGTAAAGTGAGGTTCCACTGTATGTATATTCACACATGTTCGGGGTTCAAATTCAGACTATAGTCCAATATACCCTCAAAGTATGTTTCCATGTACAAGGTTATAGTATCCTTGTGGATAAATCTTCATTGCTATCTGAAAAATTGCAATATGCATATGAAAAAGAAGATTGGGTCTTTAAACAGCATCTTCTCTGTACACTGCTTTCCATTACATTGAGCTGTTGTTGGAGGATGATTAGACGGGTGTATATACTAGTAGTCATAAATATGTGTAAACTTGAGGAATTTGTCAATGCATCATTTAAACCCAGACTCTAAATATGTCTGGGTGGCAATGAAGCAGTGGGCATTATTTGTTTCAGATGCACATATGATGAACTGTATTAGACGAATGTGGAAATGGGAAAACGTATTATTGTCAAGCATTATCAAACAGTATACTTCTGAAATATGCTGCTCGGCACAATACATGTTAAATACATACGATGATGTTGTCTCTTAATGGAAAACAGAAGATGAGGTCGCTATGAATCATCGTCAATTACAATTTTAAGTCGTTATTTTAATGTCTGGTGAAGTTCCATTACAGATTCTTTCTTGATAATGTCATCTACATGTGGATAGCGTTCCTTTTATAAGCATATGATATGCCCATGTAATTTCACAGTCTTATCAGTTATAAAGAATATGTTTCTATTATTTAAAAAAAATACTAGTATATCGTTTTGATGTCAGTTGCTAAAATGGCAAACTTTTCTTCCACTTTTAAACGTAGGTAACTACTTCCATGTCAATCATGGATGAGTCTTTCTGTAGAGATGTTGAGAAATTCTGTACAAGCAATCACTTAATTCATTTATCCCCAAAAAGAGGGAATCCGCGTACAAAGGAGGGCCGTAGCTTTAGCCATTAAAATGCTCATACCCCCTGCAATTAGATCTGTCATGGCGTAGTCGGTTTTAGTACCTACCTCAAATTAATTCTAGTAGCACTTGACGCAAGTATCTGAGGGAGATCCAATTAACAACGCGTTAAATATATTTAACATAAGAGGAGTTGTTTGAAAATAGTATCTCCTTTCGGAGAGAAGTAGCGTCCGCTGCCAGTGTTGTTAGATAATTGGCTGCTTGTAGATTTAGTAGATGACGACAGGGCAATGATATGATGTAATCGAGAGGAATTCTTTAACTGGTTTCTGTTCTCGTACACGCGACTCAAAACATACGAGATAAGATGCTACACTTAGATACAGAAGACGGTCATTATCGTGCCTATGGAAGCTTCTTTGCGGAGATGATATAGATAATTAAGGCATATAATTGGTCGACACTTACAACAGATTGACTAATTGCAGGTGACGTTTGAAAAGCCACTAGTGGTCCGGTAATGCTAAGGAATGCGCTGATTGGCTGTTGAATTGCCATCTGCTTGTATCTTCCAAACCGGCGAGTTGTTACAATCGAGATAGAAGATTGTGCAAAGGCTCCTGCCAAAGCGATATCATGTTATCTGAATCACGATAAACCGATTGCATCTATTTAAACTTATAGCCTAACGTGTTTCACTTGAAAGATACACTAATTGTTTGAAAGTGGACAAATTGGTCTGAGAAGGCGCTTAGCGCCATGGTTGAATTATCAAAGACGTTTGGATGTTTCTCTCCTTACATTCTAGATGCTGAGCGCCCATCACTTGTCTTCCAATAAAGTGGTCATTTGCCGATAACCACCGACTGGCGATTTCCTAATCATCAGACAGTGAAATTACAACCGGTTATCTTTGATGCCCTAACGGCAATAAACCGTTAACTGCACTCATTTGATTAGATAAATTGTAATTGGATTTAGGGAAATAAATTGTTGCTCTCAGTAGTTATCTATCCCGGTGGCAAATCTATCGTATATATCCGTTTTATTGGTTTTGGTGTCGGTTTATGACTCTAGCGGACTGACTTCCATATCAATTGGTAATTATATTCAGCGGATGGCAATAGATCAACTTTCTACACGTTCTGTTTTCTCAATTGAGGACACATTTTCATAACTGGTTATTGCCTGGAACTTTGCGACAGGGAAGGTCAACTAATCTGATCCGGTTGGTAAAATGACATTCAGTTGAAATATTACCAGAGGTAAAATTATTGTGGTTGTTACCACCAATACTGCAAGTATAGTGAACATACGGTAATGGTTTTTCTAACATCTTTGGTGTCGTTAAAGAACTTTCTATTTATTTGCATTGAGAACATCTTTTAAATTACATATAATTTTACTAGTATATAGCTAGTTTGAGCATTCTAGTTCAATTGATACTAATTTAAAATAATAACTATTCTAGTTAAAAAGGTCATTAAACAAATTAGTAACTATTTTGGCTATGAAAATTCCTAATTATTAAAAGTACATTCGTATAAAGGCATTGGCTGATATTAGCAGAAATATGGAATTTAATATTATTCTCGAAGGGAAAACTGAAATACCTAACGTAATGTATGTAACAAAGGAGAATTATGTATAAAATATTCCATGTTGCAGATCATCACACTAAGCTATAATGATGACAAGGGACGTCATCATAAAGCATATGTCACTGCCACTCAGCGCGCATGTCCGCGGCGCCATTATTAGCACGGACAACGTTACGCCATGGAACGTGCTGCTTACGCTGTTTGACCGGAACTGGCCAAATGTTTCTCTTTGTGCCACATGCTTCGAAGGTACCATTGAATAACAGAGTCGGTAAATTAATTACCATTGTCACGTGGGCCGTAATTTGTAACCGATGCCACATATGTCCAATACCGATTTGTCGCCCTTTGTTTAGACGTCACTGCAGTATAATGCATTATTCTAGATACCAACCTTACCTGGTAATTTAATATGCAACATCTTCAATTGGGATTTGTAAGAAAATACTCGGCTAAGCCTGATAGATAAGTCTTATACAAATCCTGCTTTGCATGTTCAGTCCTGTGACGGAGTTAACACGTTCTCGCGTTTCACATAGATGTGTTTATATATAGATATGTCAATGTGGGAAACGTGGTTGTTGTTCCTTGCAAAATTAGATATATTTGCACATTATGTATTCAAAGGTGTCAACCGAAGCTTAATATTAAGTTTTCTAAATAAAATAAGTTTGAACCGTCAAAAATAGTTTCATTAAAATTCAACTCACTATGAAGTGTAAAAGAACAGTGTTTTAGCAGCATTGTTCTGTATATATAGACATAACCTATATTTAAATGTACTATGTTCTACACTACTCTCTAAATGCATCAAACGTAAGTTATGGGTCATTCTGTACCAAAGCTAAAATGTTGTGTAACTTACATAATAGTGGAAATCATTGCAAGGCAGGATAATAAAACATGTTTATTTATAATGTACAATGTACAAATTAGCAATAACCATTGCATTGAGAGACAAAGAACAGTTGTTTTAGACAATAATGTTTAATAACGCATACTTTTAATAATATCTTATTTTACGTTTTTATAGTTTTTAAATATAATAGGTAATGATATTATTTGGAAACGTACTTAATTTACTAGCTATTGAACAGAGTATTTAGGAGATACCTCAGATATTAACAACCTATCCTATTGTCTTGACTGGAATGTGTTTTACTGGTCGTAGGACAAACATACAATTACAAAGATTCAGACAAACATACAATTACAAACATTGACACCCCCTTAGTTCTATGAAAGACCGAGACAACAAACCGACACCAGTTGTACTATGTTATATGTACCTCAAGTTAGTTAATAAAGACATCCTGATTTGCTGGAATGTTAAACCGATAGAATAACACAAAATGGCCTTACTTCATAGCTCCAAATAATGCATCAAACAAACTTCTCCATCCCTTTCGTCATCAATATGAGTTTCAATAACAACAACGAAACAACTCTCCTATTTGGAAAGCCAGGCAATATCCCGTCATGCAATTGCTTTCTTTGATAAAACATTCTTTCCTTCTGAAAAAAAAAGCAAACGAAGCCTGCAATAACTGCCTAATTATACTTGTTTTCTGCCGTAACTTACGTCCCTGTCAGCGTAATGTCTTCATTAGAGTCACGTGATACGCATGCAACTTTGGAACATTGCAATCAGGTGACCTCTTATCTCAGAGGTCATCTGCAGCCAGGATGGGACATTCTTTGAAAGGCGACATAAGCTTGTTTACATAATTTCCATGTCTTTTGACTCTCTGGAGCATACCCCGCGCCACGATACTTTGAGAAGTTTGAGAGACTTAGTATTAAGGTTGTTCTCAGAGCCAATTTCGTCGCGAATGTGTCGTAAATATGTACAGTGTCGTTGTCCTGCCGATTGAGTTACATATTTTACGCGAGGAGTTGACAGAAAAGAAGAGGAAGGAAGATGTAGAGGGAACAATATTTGCAGTAAAAAGTGATATCAAAGAAATATTCTAACTGTTTTAACAAAACATTCTGAAAAATTCTTGATATAATGGGTGCATTGTGGAAATGTTGAACTACGAAATGTTCTATTTTACTTTTTATGTTCTGTGCTCGTATATAGTTCATGTTCCGCAATTGGTTTCGCAACGCATTGTGCATGCGCAATATGAATAGATAACTATAATTTCAACCTCAAATAATGAAAAGTAACATATAAATGTTTAAACTAGTTTTCTTCTTTAGCGACGTGACTTCTCAAAAATGTTTACATTGTTAATGTAATACCGTTTACTATGCTGTATGGCGTGGCTTGATGTCATATTCTACAAATAGAATATTAGTAAATGTTAATAGTAGAAATAGAAGCTAAACCAAACTGATATTATATTCGCTTTAAATATTGAAACGGAAGAACTCGTTTCTGCCTTTTTTTAACAATGCGCAACAACCATAATATATTCGGCGTATAGTTATACCCCAAATACTAGTATTCCATTAAGCTTCATTTTAGGGTGGAGCGCTGATTTCATTATAATTATTATGGTATTGGAATGGTTTACCATTGGCCTGAAATATTATTCACGTGGAGTATTATTGATGTGATATATTTATTACTCACGCAGGGTTTTAATGTCGAGGAATATTGATGACCAATGCTCTTACTGCTGTGGCGGATTACTATATATCGTAAGTTATTACTGTGTTAGGTTATTAATGAAGTCGATTATTACTCGTTTAGATTATTACTAACATACACGTAGATTATTACAAATGTAATTTATTATTGGCGTGGAGTTCGATGTCACTTAGTTAAGATCATCCGCTGCCATTTTTGGCTTGATAACTGTACAGCGATTGACAATAATTACGTTTCTGCATAATACGCAAACCCCGCCGATTACCGTCATAAATCTATGTTCCTTACGTTAACGTTCTACGAATGGACACGTAAGTATAGTAAAGATTCGTGCAATCTACTAGTACACACATCAGCTACGTTAGCGAAGCGTGTACACACCGTTGGCGGTAACGGAGTGGGATTTGGGAACAGAAACAAGGCATGTGTTGCTCAATAAACCCATATTTCAGTGTGGTTTAGTGTTGTTTATTGCCGTTGTAAGATGCACTGCCTACCGTAGACATACCGTAAAGGTACCACGGCATCGTTGTAACCGAGGACTGTTAGCGATAAATTACCAAGCTAGCATCATTCCTATCGCCATTTTCTATACCTACTGTAGTAAGGGAGATGTTTCACGATGACAAATGTTCATCCTAACACAAACCGGTACATCTACGTGACGTATTTTGACGCATGAGCTGATTTGCGAAGAATGCGTAAGCGGCATGCTAGGCACGTTGGCAAGTGCAGTTCGTGGACAAATGTTAGAACGGCAGCATTTCGGGAACACATGTTTCTATGTAATTCAACGAAGTGACAAACGTCTCGCAGTAATTACCTCTAACAATATCATTTCAGCGGGTTGATTAAGCGAGCCCTTCCATGTAGGCACATAACGCACGACAGTGCGATAGAAAACTGCACGTAACCGAGACAAACGCTGAGGCCATATTTTAAGTGAAATGACATAGAACGCTCGCTTCTTCATCGTTACTACGTGTGACGCAGATGTTGAATTGAGAGTATGTCCTCGTTCAAACTTGAGACTAGTCTGTGTCATGGATAGTCTAACTTGAGACTTGCGCTTCTATATAACTGTAGTAGCACTGTTGTTTCTGGTCTCAGGTAAAAATGACGACAAACAAGAAGAAGAAAACAATACTACATAAAATTAGATAACATGATAGTTTGAACATTTAAATTAATTAACAATTAATGTCAACTCTCATAGATGTCTATCCTCGTAAGATCACGGAGAATATCTAACGCATGTCTGTAAAGCATAGTTATCTACTCTTGATTCCTCCACACCATGTCATGGATCTTACAACAAAACCGTGTTCTTGTTGCATACTCTGTTCTCTGACAACGAGCTCATTTTACTACAACTAATCTATCACTGGCCAGGATTATACCTATCATAATGTGTCATCTTAAAAGTAACTAGTATATCATAATGTGTCACTAGTTGTAAGATACACGATGGAATGCCAATATGTCTTTACCGTATTTCTAATAGCAGCCTGTCCACTATGTTCCGTAACGAAACTATAAACAACGTCCTTAAATACTGAGCATTCTGGCCACTTCATCAAGACGTCAATGTCCAGGCGTACTTATTAACCCCTTAGTCCACCACTGATAGCCAGATACGTAAGAGGTCAAGTAGAGAGAGCGAGAGAGAGAGGGGGGGAGGGAGGGAGAGGGGCAGAGGGAGAGAGGCAGAGAGGGAGAGAGAGGGGAGAGATCGAGGAAGAGAGACAGGAATATATATATATATATCATAGAGAGAGAGATAGAAACAGACAGACACAGACAGACACAAACATACAGGCAGATAGACAGGCATACAGACAGACAGGGATAGAGTGAGGAAGAGAGAAAGAGAGAGCGAGAGAGAGAGAGAGATAGAGTGAGAGAGAGAGAGAGAGAGAGAGAGAGAGAGAGAGAGCGTATAGTACGGACATCAACGTGTAGAAATGATCTTAACCGACGGTGACATGTTTATATCCATCGTTGCCCTTTGAGCATCCGCACAAAACACGTGCACTTCAGTCGCAACACCATGAACATTGCTGCAGTCTTTGCATGTGGACATGTTTCTTGATATCGTGGCTTGTCCTTCATGACACGTGAATGTAAAGATCGTCCCCATGATCAAATACGAGCCTTCTGCGTTGCTTCTTCGCATGAGTATTTGCAATGTTAAAGAATTGCTAATTGTGCATACATGTGCGACTGCATGGTAGCAATATGATGTAATGTTTGTTCCAGGAGTAAATCAATTTAAAATTCATCGCGGCAGAAGAAGAAGAAGAAGAAGAAGAAGAAGAAGAAGAAGATGAAGAAGATGATGATGATGATTATGATGATGATGATGATGATGATGATGATGATGATGATGATGATGAAGATAAAGAACATAAAATAAAAGATGATTAATTCATATGTCGACAATGCGATCAAAAGATATAGATAATTGATTTTCTTTAATGGAAAGCATACATTTGCATGGTTATACTGCTAGTGACATTGCTCTGTTATATGTTCATTGGCGCGATATGGACATGACTTCGTTAATGTCTTCATTATAAGCAGTCAGCATGTTTCCTTTGTGAAAACAGATCTGTTTCCAGATACCCTTTGACAACAACACTAAATACATTAACTTGCTTTGCTCCCTGGAACCCTTGGTCAAGGTGATACTGGTCACTTATTTCTTGACCACAACCCGCACGTGCTGCTACCACGCCACGTGACTAGCACGCGTATGATGCACGTGCTTTCCCAAATACCTCGACCACTTGAATGGTCAGTTAGCATTTTAATTTAGACAGCTTGAAATTCAGGTCATGCGAACCAAAGAGCTAGTCCCCATTCTGGTAAAGGACCTGTCAGCGAGAGTTACAATCACCCCAGAGATGTCAGAAACGGTCATTTGGCTTCTGGCTGTAGAATCAACACGTGCTTGCTGTAGTACAGCGGTATAGTGACCCGGGACGCTGATCCACGTGTAACGTAAAGGAACGATGCCATCATCGTAGTGTAATCACGGGGTCAGCCAGTACATTGCACGTTAGAACTTATCTCATCTGCTAGAAGGAATGCTACGTTGACAAATATCACATCAGAAGGTATAGTAGTTCTTAGGTGTTCTCTTGCGTAACTCTGGAACTAAACAAATACAGTTCTTGTCCCAGGATCTTTTCTCTGACGACAGGAAAATTCTACAACCGCGCTGAATTTTAAATTGATTTACTCCTGGAACAAACATTACATCATATTGCTACCATGCAGTCTCACGTGTATGCACAATTAGCAATTCTTTAACATTGCAAATACCCATGAAGAGCAACGCAGAAGGTTCGTATTTGATCATGGGGACGATCTTTACATTTAGGTGGCATGAAGGACAAGCCACGATATCAAGAAACATGTCCACATGCAAAGACTGCAGCAATGTTCATGGTGTTGCGACTGGAGTGCACGTGTTTTGTGCGGATGCTCAAAGGGCAACGATGTATATAAACATGTCACCGTCGATCATTTCTACACGTTGATGTCCGTACTATACGCTCGCTCTCTTTCTCTCTCTCTCTCTCTCTCTCTCTCTCTCTCTCTCTCTCTCTCTCTCTCTCTCTCTCTCTCTCTCTCTCTCTCTCTCCCACACTCCCCTGCGATTCGGAAAACGTAGTCGCAAATATGATAAAGAAATATACGCTCCCCCCCCCCTCTCTCTCTCTCTCTCTCTCTCTCTCTCTCTGTGCGTGTCTTTATCTCTCTCTCCTGCTATTCGGAATACGTAGTTGCAAATATGATAAAAACCACTATAAAATGGATAAATTATCGAACAAGACAGGAAATACATTCGACCTGAAAACTATTTGAATCATTATACTGTTTTCCGTTGACAAAGGGATTAGCAGTGGACGTATTTGGACTCGGTCTATTACACGTACATAATACTCAACAAAATTAATTAAGGGTCAGGAGGCTTTTGGAGATATGAATTTAACTTGATATAATTTTAACAACAAAAAATGTCTAAACTTTTACAGGATCCAGGTACTCTTCAAGAACTTGCAGACGAATATATGGCACCAGGTTCCTAAAGGCAAGTTCCAAATTTGGTAGAAAGCTTCCCCCCAAAATATCTGCCAGCCCTTAATTAATTTTTCTTCAGCATATTATAAGCAGTAAAGTATCAGACGACACACAAAACCGAATAACAACATTTTATTTATTTAGTCATTGAAACATTGTATCTTTTAAATCCCATGTTGTTATGGTTTACATTAGCATTATCGAGATAAAAAAATACTCTTCGCTTGTGCAGTACAAGCTAGGTAGCATTGCCAATGTCTCGATTAGACTAAAATCTACAATGACATGTGTCCTATCAAAATAAATACCTTTTCAAAATGGTATTTATTGTAAAGGAGACAAACTATTTATTGTAGAATACTACTCACGTACCTTTGATTTCAGAATATTAATTAACAATTAACCACATACAGTATAATATAGTATAATTCTAAGTGTATATTCTTACTGTATGTGGTTGTATTTTGAAAGCATTACAATATATTGCAATGTTAATACTGCGAAAACATAACTTCAGAGCTTTTTAAAAGTGTCTTTAGATTCATGAGATTGATGGTATTATAGATAGATGCGTACATGAAATTTGTCGCGACAAGTGGCTCTGGAAAATATCATCAATGTCACAGTCAGTAAGCTTTAGCGTATACATTAAAGCTGAGCCATAAATATACTTGGGGTACCGTCTCGAATATCTGTAGTCTGATATCGACACGTGCGGTGTTTAGCACACGTGTATGACACGTCTGGGGATTGTGTACATTAGTCAACAGTATATCTTTCACAGTTGACCCTGAGAACCTAACCACCGTAAACAATTCCAAAACAAGAGTATAGATCGAAATTCTCGATAGTGGAAAAGGAAGTCAATGATAGTTATAAAATAGTACAAATATGTTGTACTTGTCGCTTGGAATTTACCTGGCAATATATTACAATGTGTCCAAATGTGTTTGACTTTTATTTGGATTATATGTAAATAGTTTGTACTAAACGCTGGATTGTTGTGACAATAGACAATACTTTAATACCCACAAGGGAAGTGTGTTGTGTAACGCAAGGCAGGGCGAAAATAATATAATAGTTTACAAAACAATACATTACAAAACAATACATTACAAAATACAAACGAAATATACACATACCACGCCTGAAGCAAACGTATTAAAATCTGGTAGCGAGTATTCATAATTTAAAATGCGATTGGATAAACTACGTCTTTCCTTTGTTAGTTTTTAAGGGGGTAACTTTAAAACGGCGACCAGAAGACAAGAGTTCAAATTCGTGATGTAAAAAGTGGGAATTATCTGTTAAAATAGGATGTTCCTTGAGGATAATTCTCTGAATACAGATATATCTACTGTGATATGTACATTAAGCTGTTCTTAAATTAATTATGTAAAATAGACTAAATCTATCTTTTGATATTGGTGAGAAAAGGGTGTACATGTGAACATAATTAAATTGTGTTGGTCCTCTTGATAGGAACGGATGCTAGCATTGTGAAAAAGAAGTATTGATATAGTGGTATCAATTTCAAATTATCAAGATTTACTTTTTCACTCGCCTATGAATTAAATTATTACTACTTACTGAATATTATTAAGGCAATTTATTTCACTTTATTCGTGTAATTGTCTTTAAAAGAATCAGCCAGTGAACGAATCAACTAATAAAAAATAAATTTCAGATTGATTCCCATCTGTCTCTTTTGGTATACCCAACACAATTAACTAAGGGCCAGTAGTCTTTTTGGTGATATAAATATAGCTTTATTATAGGTGTATATTTTTGCGTTTGATTTGAGGAATCTACACTATGTGTAGAATGTCGGCATTGACCCCATTTCTTATGCATATTCATAGATTATTAGAACGTAAATCAGTGTTCCGAAACCACAACATTATTACCCAAGTCGAGCAAATTTAGTTGAAGTGTTTTGCAGCCTCTTGGCACTTTCAAATTTTAAGCTGCCTTTTAGAGAGTAATTGTAATTATTAATTATTATTAAAGTATGTCGCCCATTGTCGATTGTCATCGATGTTGTCCTCAAGTAATGGAATGGTATTATAACCCAGTGTGACAAGCCATACATGTCTGTACAGTACGTTTACCAACACCCCATTTCTCAGCAGGTTTGCCCCACATGCGAAAACCAAACTAGTCGAAATGAAAAAGAAAGAATCGTTTATGCCATTTTCCATTTGCCGATATATGACTATAAGCAGTACCGAATACAAACACGCAAACAAGACCTGGGAATGGTTTGATACGGATCTGAGAATCCGTACTCCATTCCGCTTCGGAGGTGACACTTCTACCAGACCGATGCTTCTGTGACTGGAGGTAGTAGCGTGTATGGCGAGTAGTGAAAGCAAAGTCGCTTCCTGTCACATAGGGTTACACGCGAGATTACCAGAGGAGTCTTGCTCCATATATTGCGGGTATGTGACACAACGGGGCAATGGGGACATTCATGTCAATTCCTATCTGGTGTGCCGAGGTCAAAGTACATTTTGGACGTTCTGAATAAATAAGAAAGATCATTATTCTAAGAGTTCTTGAACTCCAACGTTAAGGTGTTTTGGGGTCCTTTGGTAATATGTCGGTAGTCCTATTTTCTAAACAATGGGTTGGCAATATTTTTCTAATAAACGACATGAAATTTTGGGAAATTACGTTGAATTTTAATAAGTCTACTGAAGAATAATAATTATGTGTTTATATTTGAAATATTGAAAACAAAATACGTGTTAAATACATTTTATTATTCATTATACATTTTTTTCATAGAGATCAACAACTGTAAATTGTTCATTAGCAATGCTCTTTCTCTCAATTAAATAAAGTACATGTATTGGATCACATACACTCTTTGATCTATTAGGGATAATACTTGAACTACAAACATAACAAAGGGCTGACCATGTTTTTATTATACGTTGATATTCAATTACTTGGTTTACGGATCCACCGACCCGATTGTTTTCAACTTTGGAAAATAAAAATAATCCTTTTTATAATATTCCACCAAAAGTACTAGTTTTTAGAAAACAAAGACCGGCAGGCAATGGTTGACACAAAGTCGAAGCCAATTTGATTGCTTACTGGTAAATATGTAAAATAAAAGTCTCATTAATAACAATTACTACAATTGACAAGCAGTATTTTGAAAAATAATTGTGCACTCAAATCTGAACAATTCATATCTACTATTGTTTATAACAATTATTGACAATTATGTTTATCAATTATATGTATTTTCTTTCAACAGACCATTCATAATCTCCATTAAAATTTTTATTTATATATATATATATATATATATATATATTGGACACTACCGACTGGCCGAGCCAAAATTATCATAGAATAAAACAGGGAATCAAATAACTATGGCCTAAATGACTTAAATAGCAGCTATTAGAAGAAATAAGTTGATCTACTATTAGTGCAAGTGTCCCACATTCATACCCATGTCTCTATTATCACACTGACATCTATATCTAACAAACACACTATTACTAAGGGCAAGTATTAACTACAAGATAGAAATACATTAATGGTTAGAGTTTGCCTGGTTAGTAGAACTATAGGAACATCTACTGCTGGGATCTCATTGGCTTACTAATTCTACTACATGTACAATGTATAGAAAACAGATTTTGCAAAGTATTGCAATTATGCTCTCCTTGGAAACAAAATAAAAATAAATTCAGAATAGCGTTGGATTTTCACAACATTCATAGCACAATGACATCACAGTTTCTCATAAACAGTAAACTTATACTTTAAACACCATCAGAACATTACTGGTGCCACATACAAATGAGAATAATAAGAAAAAGGCAAATAATTCTTACAAGAAAAAAATACAAATGAAAATTATTCAATTATTAATATCTTAAAACAAAGATTTACAAGATCTGTTATCAGCAAGGCACTTCCATCAGGTGGAATGTGGATATCTAGGTACTTCCATCAGGTGGAATGTGGATATCAACTAGATATGCCTCCAAAGTAGCTAGCATATTAAGGAAAAATAAGGCCTTCAAAGTTACATTATAATGTCAAAGAGTAGATCTACTATTTAAATTTGTGACAGCAATTCCATAACAAACATATTATTTTAAGACACAATATCATTCCAACAGTATATTACAATGTCATATATAACACACTTAAAATATTGTTTTACTGTTTTATAGACGGATACAGTGACATCAAACAGGTTTTTTCTATCATCATGGAGGGAAGAGCATATTATTTGAGCACCTTCCAGGAATGCACTTCATAAATATGATTGTTAATAAAGAATATATACATATATAAAGGTAGTATATAAAATATTTAAAAGAGCATAGCTTCCTTCACATTGTATGGTTTCTAACTGTATGTACAAGTATATAAAAATATGACAGTTTATTAAGTCAGTATTGTATACATGTACAGCTGTAGCTTGGTCTATGCATTTACATATCACAGGATCCCCTAGTGTCCTAAATGAGTTTGCACAGTATCCCAGGACAACCTACAGTCTCTGAAAGTGGAACCTATTCCAGGACAACCTAGTCTTAGAAAGAGCTTGAACACTATCCTAGGACAACCTTCAGTCTCTTAGAAAGGTTGAACAGTGTCCGAGAACAAACTAGTCTTTTACTTATTCCAGGACAACCTTCAGTCTCTTAAAGAGCTTGGGCAGTATCCCAGGACAACCTTCAGTCTCTTAAAGAGCTTAAACAGTATCCGAGAACAATCTACAGTGTCTTACTTATTCCAGAACAACCTTCAATCTCTTAAAGAGCTTGAACAATATCTGAGAACAAACTACAGTCTCTTACTTATTCCAGGACAACTTTTAGGCTCTTAAAGAGCTTGATCAGTATCCCAGGACAACCTACAGTCTCATAAAAAGCTTGAACACCATCCCATGACAATGCACATTCTCTTAAAGAGCTTGAACAGTATCTGAGAACAATCTACAGTCCCTGAAAGCAGAACTTATTCCAGGACAATCTACAGTCTCTTAAAAAGTTTGAACACCATCCCAGGACAACCGAAGTCTGTTAAAGAGCTTTAGCAGTATCTTTGAACAGCCTATAGTCCCTTGTTGTAGTAGAGTATCTCATCATCGGTCAGTTTCTCAAACTCTGGCTCAAGATCAGATGTTTTCACCTGAAATCAGAAAATTGGAAATAATTATTTCAAGATAGTAGACCTACAAATTGGCCAAGAAAATTATTCCCTGAAAACATAATATATGTCTATTGCTCATTCAACTAGCTACATATACTTGATCTTCAAATGTTATTTTGTATACTTCTTGAATTATTTGTCCGGACAACTAGACTAGTAGTTCAGAAACTAAATAGTCATTTGTAAAATTGCCGAAATATGAAGAGCACCCATAGATAAAATTTGTGAATATTTTCCGAAGGTGAGTTCAACAATGGTTGTGTCAGTAGCCAGCAAGCAAAGTATTATATTATAAGTATATGGCTAGCATTCTCCCATTGTGTAAACAAACAATGTATCATGTCAGACTGCGGACATGGCCGGCCATCTGTGCATTCCATCCCAAAGATCTTTCATTAGACTATCCATAGTCTCGGAGGTTGAAAGTAAAATTTTATACATAAACGCTATATTGATTGGTACATGTATTATATACTTAAATGAAAGCAGCCACTGATATTCCTTACCTCCAGAAATCTAGACTTCATTAACTGGGCCCTGTTGCTTAGAACTGTTGTAGCTACAATTGATTGTAAGTCAAAATTTGGGAACCACTTTTAACACTACGATGGGGTCCACGGTTGGCCAAGCGGTTTAACCGAATGCGCAATGTAATGAAGGGCGTTATGTCGGGGGTTCACTGTACTTGAGAATGTGGTTAGCAGAAACTATTGTAATGATAAAAGTGTTTCGTGCAACCAGACATACATTTGTAGTGGGTCCCTAAAATTTTACTTGCAATCAATTGTAGCTACATCTGTTCATAGCAACTGGCCCCAGGTCTATGGTGGTATTTTGAATAGGAGTATCTGGGCGAGTACAAGATGTGCTACAGACTACGCTTTCTTGTTTAAATATGTTTACAGGCTGAGATGATGATGATGAATTAGTGCTTTACGTCACAGCGGGAATATTTCACCCATACGCGACTACATGCTGAGAAGTGGAGGTAACATGGAATACTCCCTGCTATAGATCAATAAACAGGCCCCGAGATTGAGAAACATTTTTGAGTACAATGTCATACTCAACTCAAAATTTTGTTCACAAATCCCTGATATAAAATTTGAGCTTGAGCATGAAACCATATTTCAAAGGTTTCATGACCTCAGGGCCTGGTTTTGGACAATATAATATGGATAGATGTCTGTCATATGCCATGTCAATGTAAATGTACGTTTTAATTATGAATGATAAGTGAGTGAATTATTGTATTATGTCACAGCTGGAATCATTCACCCATACGTGATGATATGAATGATATAATAAAAGTTTCACAAAAATAAACGTTGAAATACATGTATGACGTACATAACTGTTTAAAATGCAAAATATTACCATATATACTTAAATATACAAATTACTTTCACATTAATAACATAAAATGCTAAAATATTAAAAATGGTCATCCATATTTTCTTTTATATAATCTAACAAGCAATAACTGCAATATCATCATTAACATTAATTAATAATACCATCTGGCTTTAAACCTAGGAAGATGATATTAAACCTGGAATTTAAACACAGAAATTCAATTTTACATTTGATAAAATTGATGCCATGATATTATTATTTTACAGCTGCTTCAGCTAACTGTGACATAAAAGTATCATGTTTCAATAACTTTGTTATCTCTCTTATTTTAACATTTATTGACAAACGCAATATTTATTTAGATATATTTTAAATTTTAATAAAACAATATCACAATTACATATCTGACCCCGAGATTATGAAACATTTCTTAGTACGATTTCATGCTCAAAATATTATTCACAAATCCCCATATGAAATTTCAGCTTGAGCCTGAAATCTTACTCAAAAGTTTCCGTAATCTCGCGGCCTGATCAAAACCATCAAACTAAAGTATTTAATGGACTAAACTCCAGCAATAAACTTGTCACAACAACCGTGAAAAGTTTCTTCATACATAACCTGGATATCCCAAAGCTTTGTTTGCAGTTTTTCATATAGACATTCCCTAAACAAGCGACTCTTTATCGGTCCCAGATGGCAATCTCAAACAGATTCTCACACGGGGCACGAGGAGATGTTGACAAGTGTAATATTGAAAGCGAGCATATTTCTGCGTGCAGCGGTTACGGAGTATTACGAGAGCTGATCACTAAATGCCTAATTACAACACCAATGTTTCTGGTAGTGCTGTCATGATGTGAGCTCAGATTGCGGAGTCCGCTTGTCGTCCTGGCTGAGCGTGTGACGAACGCCACGTGAACACCCAGGACGGTGCAGTTACTCTTACGAGGCCGGTAAGAAAACCAGGGCAGTGACAGATGAGAAAGTGTACTGCTGTGTCACGTGAGAAAGAATACCATTTCTGCAATACATGCATGACCACGTACATGTAATTGTAGATTCCCATAATTAGTTTGATGTGTGTTTGTGTGTGTGTTTGTGTGTTGTTTTAATTGGTATTTAGAGCCGCTTTCAAGGTTCCTTCACTAATATCACAGCTTGTCAGTATGGGGCAGCAGGAAACCCACAACATTCATAGCACTGAATGTTGCAGTAAACCTGCGAGCACCGGCTGGTATTGATGGACCATGGGGGTTGGATGGTAATGCCAGCAGTT
This sequence comes from Lepetodrilus schrolli, assembly GCA_032361225.1. Taxonomy (NCBI): domain Eukaryota; kingdom Metazoa; phylum Mollusca; class Gastropoda; order Lepetellida; family Lepetodrilidae; genus Lepetodrilus; species Lepetodrilus schrolli. Next base: position 203 of record JAUTBT010040933.1, on the reverse strand, counting down.
ATTGTTTGTGTTGAATTGGTGTTTAGAGTCGCTTTCAAGACTCTTTCACTTATATCACGACATGTCAGTTTAGGGCAGGAGAAAACCCGCAACATCCATAGCGCTGAATGTTGCAGTAAACCTGCTAGCACCGGCTGGTACTTACAAGACCAAGGATGATAACTGCATTGCCACTCTACAGACATCGCATCCTATCAATATCG
>JAUTBT010040922.1:0-17243 GCA_032361225.1 Lepetodrilus schrolli | reverse complement strand
TAGCGCTGAATGTTGCAGTAAACCTGCGAGCACCGGCTGGTACTGACAAGACCAAGGATGATAACTGCATTGCCATTTTACAGACATTACATCCTATCAATATCACGTCAGAAAGGCAACTTTCGCGAACATCGATGCCAGGCCCCCAGGGCGGGATTTGAACCTGGAACCTTTGGCTACAAAGTCCAACGTTCTACCACTGCGCTACCACCCGCCCCCAAATCTAACAAATCCATCGGCAGTATGAAGCACTTGTATGTGTGATTCAGGATAAGAAGTGACATCACTTATAATACTCTCGTGGTGGAGTTTAGTAAATACCTACATCCATTGAAGGCAGGCCGCAATCGGAGTACAAAAACAATCACACATGAAATGAATAAGAATAAATAGCTGACATTTTTCGTTCAGTAAGTCAGATCAGGCGAGATGAAATGCGAAGATACCGAAAAAACCCACTTTGTTGGTGTTTCTCAATATTTCCACATCACTAGTCATAAACACTTAGGTGGACAAGGTTATGGAATACGGATGTCAAGACTATGTTAAGTATCTTAAGTTGGCCCTTCTTTCTAGTCTATAAACCTGGAAAGTAATATTTCCATATACTTATGACCAACTCCCCAAAAGCTTTTTCTGAAGGTGTCACACATTATTCCAGAGAAAAGATAGCACACCTGACTTGGCACAATAAATTGGGTAAAACTGAACATTCTCAAAGCTATGGATTACACGCACGTTGTATGGTGGACAATGCTTGCTATACCATGTGTGACTGGTCAGAATGATTTCTGGGCCACAAGAGCAGACTCTTGACGTAGCTATGAAAACCTGAGTAGCTGTGAAATGATCTACTTTTCTTGATTGGCCTCCTGAAATAGTCCTGATGTTCCACTGTGGCCAGAAACAGAAAGATCAGTTACAAACATTATATTCTAATAGTGTCTGTAGCAACATAGCGATTCTAAAATTATACCATTATTTTCCCCAACAGAGTTCTAAGAAATGTCAAGAGGATATCTTATTCAAATGAAATACTAAACATGAGAAGTCTCTGATGTTCTGTGTCTGTGATGCTGATAATAATAAACTGGAGGGATTACTTCAGGAGCTATTCTGATCTGGATCATCTGTCGACGTTTCAAGAATGTTACAAGAATGTTTAAACCATAATGATGATTCGTCAATAACTTTCTAACAAAATTCACAAGAAATGTTGTTTAATGATTTCCAGTATTGATAGAATATCAAATTAGTGAAGCTTTATGACCTGTAAATAAATTTATTGTAGTTTTCATTATCATATTGACATCACGTGATATCGATGTCGTCCATGCCAGAAATAAACATGCACGTTTTGGGGTAAATAAATCAACGGCGAGTGATAAATACTCAATGTCAAGACTTCAAATTTGAAATTTGAAATCATGTGCTATTACTACTGACTGTGATAGGCTTACATTACAAATTAGACAGCATTTTACTATACTATCCGAGATTTCAGCTGGACAGCGAAGAAGTTTATCGTTTCACAATGTTTGAAATAAATCAAAGTAACCACAGCACTACATTTTGAATTCGCGATTATTCAGGTAATTCGTTATACACAGTAGTCAAATTATACAGTTATACATTGAAAGTAATCGTTAATATGATCTGTTTACTTTGTCGATCGGAATAACACCGATTCATCAATGAAAATTGAACCAAGGCAAGAAATATAACTTTCACCCATTTTCACCCGTCGTATCTCATTAAAAACAACACTAAAATTTAATTTTAATAACCAGGAAAACCCCTATTACTGTTCTTTTTTGATTGCCATTGATAATCCTGATGTCACTGTGAAGATGTACATTATTTTAACGTAGATCTGTGCAGCGCTCGTGTGCGTAAAACTGCGCTATCAGGGTTACAGTGTATCAAGCCAGAGCACATTATTACGCTTCTTTTGTTTCGGGCGTAGCTTTTTTTACGTAAAAATACGCTCCCGGTAAGGAAAGGGTTAATGGAAACAATCAATGTCAGAATACATGACACACCTTCCACAAAGCTGTGAAGTGTCACACAGGTACTATATAGCAGAGTGAGATAGTATCTTGTGGATTACACGTGGTGTTCGCTGCTGGGATCGTGTATGCAGCGATATAAAAGTAATGACAGAGCCATCTCTACAATGGTACAAGACTTAACGTCAGTGTCATCTATGCAATGGTATAAATCTACCAGGAGTATCACGTAGGATTTGGGGAGTGTACCTTTCAATTTTTAATAAAAAAAATAATGAATGCACACACGTCACAGCCGTGTCATTCATAACAATAGATTCACAATTCAGCACTTCAACATCAATACGTATCGATCGTACCATTTATTGTGAGAGAAAAAGCTGTGTGGCCAAATAAAATCTTGTTTTCTTAGTGCAAGCTACACATGATCCTATCATTAAACTATCAGTTTTCTCCTGGTTCATTATCATTATGACAGGGTGCTGAATAACATAACAAGAGGCATAACATACATTTAAACTTTGTAACCATTAATCATAGTTATTCAAGAACTGATGACTGCAATAAGAAATAAATCTTGCAGTATAAATAACAAAAATAATGTGCAAACTGTTGGAATCCACGGAGATAATTCAGGTAAAATATGCACTTTGATTTTGATCATCATGCCTCAAATAAAAGTAGAAAACATTGCATTCAGTTCTTTAAAGTATATTTTTATTATGTCATCCATTATATACTTGTAATAAGATATAATTTGACCTTGGCGATATGTAAACATTGCTAATCTTGCAGTGACATGGTCACTTCGATTCCATCAAGGACAGAGTAGCCATTTAACCAGGGCTAATGTCAAATGAAGACCATCTAAACTGGCCAATCATTTCCTACTGTAATAAGGAAAATCAGATGACTGTTCAATACACAGCAGTAGACAAGTGCTAGGAGTAGCAACACTTCCATGTATACATACAGAGCCTAGTCGGTGAGAGCTAATGCATTGAACATGCCAAGATACTACATGTAAGCATCCATTATCAATGATAATTAGATTATTATAATTGAACTGCAGGATAAAAGTGGATTAACATACTTCATAGAAACAGTTCCATGTTGATGTCAATAACTGGCATCAATATTGGACATCAACAGAGGCAGGCAAATGTCAGTTAATAGAATCAGAGTGTGGAGACATGGACAGTTACAAAGAGCAGGCAGTCAGAAGGCAATAGGGTCTCCATAGAGTAAACAGTATGTCACATAACAAAATTATGAAATGACTTCACAGAAGCGGAGATTGGAAAACATGCGAAGACCAGGCCCTGAGATTACGGAACTTTTTTTAGTACAATGTCATTCTCAACTCGAGCTTTGTTCTCAAATCCCCATATAAAATTTGAGGTTGAGAATGAAATCGTACTCGAAAGGTTTCTTAATCTCAGGGCCTGATATGACAATTAGTGCTACATTTAAATTATAAACTGTCTATGGTCGACCTAAGAATGAGGATATGCTGCAAAACATATTTGTCTATGTATTGTATAGGTTCCCTTCCAGACTGTGGCCTACTAGTATGGCAGTGTACAGGGTTGGTCGGAGTTGTAATGCTGCACCATGCAGTTATATACAATGCACAGCAATAAAATATATATACGACCTACTAAAGTGTTGTAGGTGAAGAGGTAAATCTAAGAGTTAGACATTCAACAAGAGACCTCAATATAAGGAAATCAATAAAATCTGTTGTCCTCCAATATTTCGAAAATTGCCCTTTTTAGCATGAGCATTTTAGTGCCATTTTAGTGTCACCACCATACACGTCATTAACGTACAAATACCAATGGCCGCCACTGTTCATGGTTCTTCACTGTTCACCTGTCTTTATAACAAACAGAAAAAGTATGGATGGAATGTTACACCCAAATCTGTCCACCAGAAATCACCAACATCCCATGTGTCACTCGTGTGTGAAATCTTAAAGTATTCTCATAGCTCAAGAGTTTCACATGTACGTATACAATATCGGTAGTTATATACCAGATATGTCAACAAGCCAATGTGGCGATAAGCAAAACTAGATTGTAAACTTGTGTATTTACCGAGTATGATATATCATATATACACATATGGGTGGTTCATAAGAACTTGTATATTTACTGATCGAGGTATTATTGACCGAGGTGAATTCTTATTCATTTTAGAAGTAATATTACAGCACTTGACAAACAGTTTTCCTTATGTGTACTATTTCACTCAACTGGCATAAAGTTTCTCACTGTCACCCTGAAGACATTTTCACCATTTTATGACACACCTTTTACCAAGTTGTTTTCACACAAAAAATATGTCTACAGGGTTAGTCACGTTTCAACTTAATTACAGTTTAATGTCTTGGGCGAAATTATTAATACTTCACAAGTGACATAAAGTTTATATTAAACAGAAATGAGTAATATCAATTTCTTGTTTGTTCCCGATCCAGATATACGTAAACTCATAAAGATATTGATTTTCTCACTCGTGATGTTTGGAACAGGCTAACATACCATCATTTACAGAATAAGCAAATAAAATATAACCTGACTTTCACAGTAAATCAAAACATGGCACAGGTAACTTAATTGTAATAAACATGTCACAAGCTTCTGAAATCTCCTTTCTTATCCAATGAAAACAAAGGAAGTTATCTCACAACAAGCTGCTGAGAGTGGGAGAGGAATCAAACATGCAGTGTTACAGTAAGACACACAAGCCAGGGCTGGTGCAGAGTAACAAGGGAGACAACTACTCTTCCACATGGCTGTGTGTTATGGAAGGCATCCTGCTCAGTTTCAAATTATCTTAAACGATTCTTTCCATCATATCTAATACAATAATAATAATCATATTAATCATCATAACCATTATAATCACAATCATAATCATAATAATAATCATAATAATAATCATAATTATAATTATAATAAATTATCATAAAATATATCTAATCGACACCTGGTCATATGTACTTTCTGAAAATTTCTAAATTCAAAATCCATTTAAAAACATTATACTAAATCATCTTGTTGGCTATAACCTAGATATATATGAAGTATTTAGACAACTGTCAGGACTATAGTATGTATGCCAGAAAGTTACACTATGCCTTTAATTTGCCTGTGGTGTGTCTAGGTATAATCAGTTATACAGCCTCAGTCTGGGAAGTCCTTGTAACATTTTATTGCAGCTTCAAAACTTCCTGAAGTAATGCTGAAATATCAAAGCTGGTATTAACTTACCTGATTGACTATGCTGGATCCAAGAAAATCTGATGATTGTAAATTCATTCTGTAATTTACAGTGTAGATGCACCAGACCAATTTCTAAAAAGCCACGTTTGCCACTAGAAACGGTCAGGTTTCATTTACCAGTGCCACTCTGGCAACCAATCTAAGATATTGTATCTAAATCACATTGCTAGCATTGAGATTCTGTCTATTAAAAATAAAGACAGGAACATTGACATTGGTTTTAGCTCTGAAAATGTTTTAAGTTTTTTATTTCCAGGTTAGCAAGTTTATCTGTTTGGTAAATTACGTATTGAGTTTGCTCAAAATTGTTTTTGTGGGATGTACTTTTGTGGGAAATATCAACTTTATTGTGGAGACTATGTTCAAATGTATTGTTCTAGGAGTGAAAACAACTATTCCTTTATTATATTCTAGAATAATTCCAATATTGTCTTATGCTCTATTTACAATCCATAAAGCTATGTGCACTCTACCGATGGTCCACATTCAATTTTAGCAGTGAAAGTGCTGGAGAACTTTATCGAGTATTTGTAATGCATGGATTCATGTAGTTTGGTAGACATCCACCTAGTAGACATAAGAAGAAATTACAAAATAAAATAATAATACCATATTTTCAAGCACAGAATCAACTGTTCGGAATACTGATCCTCAACATGATTTTAATGGCCAACATACTTCACAAATATCTTCAAACTAATGCCAATGCAAATATGGCTATTAATTCTATCTATTAATCAGTTATTAAACATAAAAATATTGTCAAAGCATAGAAATTATCCATTATTTACACACACGTCAACCACACACACACACACACACACACAGACCATAGATTATAGTCAACTATAATCTATGCACAGACTGAGATCACTATTCCTTTGGACCTACAACTGCTAAATTTATAATAGTTTTGGGGAAAAATAGCATTTACGTCATTATATCGGTAATTATAGATGCATAATTAATAACTTCTAGCAATCAAATTAATAATTACATTTACCTTAGATTGGCCTGCATTCGATTATTAATCACCCTACAGCACATATTGACTTGTCATATTTTACAGTCGCTTCGGAATGAACACGTGATTTACCGATCCTAAACGCGTTTTTATCATTTGTGAAAATATGTAAAACATAATAAAATATCTCCTCTGCGATCTACACCCGTATAGTAACTACACTAGCCAACTACAGGTAACAGACAGAGGCTGTTCTGAACGGAGATCTCACACCCTGTTATGTTTCACTGAAATCAGCACGGATCTAACGAACTATACAACGAACGATTTGCACGTAAAGTCCGCCGCGGAAGTTGTGTTCAATAGTCAAGCGCATTGCTGCCTATACTGTGTGTAATAGTATAGCCTACCATTGAAACCTTTACAAACCTAGGCTATTCGTGAATCAATATATTAGCTTCATTGTAATGCCATTCGACTATTGTAACAGTATTGCCTTTATTTCTGCGTGCTGTAAAAATACAATAATAACAAGTTAAATAACTTTAGAATATGGTTTTAGAAGTGTTGTCTGATATAACTTTAGTGGTTTAACGTACATTCAACATCCCGTATCCTGTTCTTTCCGTGTTGTTTCTTATTCCTAAAGTATGGGGGTGGGATAATGGACGAAAACTCTACATTATTTTTGCACGTGAAGCGTGTTAGAGACCGTTAGACCGACCGGGTATATCGGCTTAACAAAATTTAATATATTCGTTTTTGTTCATGACATGCTATAAATCGAACATTTCATTTTTATCCCCAGTACCATCAAAGTCATGAATGACAGGATTGATGAGCATGAAACTTCCTACCACGTCCACACCCTCCACCCCACCCGAAATGGCCTCTATGACCACGCGCGCGAATGACGATTCCTCTCGTTGCTGTACATTGTTGTTAAATAAAATGCTGAGTACAGATTTGTTCCCGTATTTGTTTTTATGTATATACCAACTACCATATCTACATACTTGAGTTTCGCAGTGAGTAAATGGCGTCACTGTTTAACTATATACCTCCATTAGTTTAGCATGAAGATCAGCAAATATCGTTATGGGCTGAACTGTTGGAGTTATATTTGTTGTGATTTGGCGATATGTTTCTCATACATCTCGAACGTTGAAATCTATACTTGTGCATGTGTCGCAAATAAATTTGTTTTAAATATATAAATTTATTTACATATAGATGTTACAGCAAATATCCCCCCCCCCCGCCTCTCCCTCTCTCTCTCTCTCTCTCTCTCTCGTTATACACGTTTGTATATATAAATGAATGTTAATATATTTCACATCAAAATAAAAAGAGTGCAAGATTATATTTCAATGGAGTATCTACGGTAGACATTAATTCAAGAACCTGCAGGAACGAAATGGTTCGACCCGGATGTGAAGAGCACTGGATTTATAGTAGGGCACTGACAATACTATAAAAGCATAGACTGGTGTAGATGGACCTACATGCTTGAAGAGATACTGCAGTAGGCATGGTAGGTATCAATATAATATATGTTTTTGCATACACCTGTCTGTACGTTGTACTTGTCACATACCGTTTAGAAAATATTCTGCCCAAATATCTTGGAAAGTCTGCTGATGCATAGGTGTCGGACTACCATAAAATCATCATTTCATACACTGATAGATGATGATATAAAATGTATTGTCATTTCCTACACTGATAGATGATGATATATAATGTATTGTCATTTCATACACTGATAGATGATGATATAAAATGTATTGTCATTTCATACACTGAGCGATGACGATATAAAATGTATTCAAATTTCTGTGTCTGATGTAAAGGCTGACATTGCAATCTACACACATAACTTGTCTCAGCATGACAGGCTGTTTCCAAGTAGCCAGCTGATATTCTATTAATGACAATTAGATACAATCATGTTGAAGTGATATATACTAGTGGTGAGTATTGTTCAGTGAAGTGGAGAAAAGAGAAAATGATTAATCTGGGCCTGTGGAACCCAGTACTCATCAGTTTTCAATGATCAATAATCAAATAAGAGCTCAGTTTCCACTTTCTCTGATTTTGTAAACTGAAAAGATCATTCTAAAGCTATTTATTGATAATCTTTTAAGCACTACAAAAATATCAGTTATGAATGCAGTGTGAACAATAGGAGTTTTCTCTGTGGTTTAACTTCAAACACAAGAATTCCTGCATAACACTTCACATAATTTTGTTCATCATGCGATAGTATTCAAATGCACTTCTAACAGTGTAAGATGGGCAAGCCTGTCAAATATCACGTGATTAACAACATGATGTAATACATGTACCAGGAATTCTCGTGGGCATACTAAAGCTCTCTAATGGCTGAGTATGTGTTTTTATGCATCACACTACTCAAAATATATCTCAATGGGTGCTGCTACAATGAATTTATCATGCCAACATGTTTCAATCTGATAATGTGAAATAATTAAAACATACTGAAATGTATACTCATTTATTGTAAACATGATCATGATAGTTGAACCATGTATGAAGACAAAATACAAAAAGTCAAATGTCATGTAGAAAGCATGCAGCACTGGAAATGGATTTCCCTCTCAGCTGCTCATCCTGGTTCAAGATCGGTGAACCAATCAGTATGGTCATATCGAACATTTGGACATTGAGGCAAGATAATACTGTAAAGGCATACAATCACAGATATTTATGCTCATTTTGGACTAATTCTTAGCTACAACTGCAAAGTACATTCACTTGACAATTGACAGACTGTGCATAAGATTATTTTTGTACTTCCAAAATACTTTTCACTGCTGTATGGTAGACAAAATTCCATTGCAACCCCTCTCAGTGTAACGGGGAAACATCTAAATTGATGACTGGATGAAAATGTTTGTATTTATTGTAATGAGACAAAAAATACATAACATATGAAAATATTGAAAACCAGTGGGACATACAGAAAATGTAACTTGTTGCCCAATACACTTGTGTAGACAAATCAAATGTACATACTTTCAGGTAAAAATACATTTGACCATGAGATATGTCAACAAACCGTCATTGTATGCCTTTATGGTGGCCTTCAGTATGATGTCACAATGGTAAAACTAATTCAATTGCAGGAATACCTGTATTAGTTTATTACAATTATCAACACATATCAGTACAGGTACATCCAAGGCGATAGTCACAGATATAAATGAAAATGTAAATGAGAAAAGATGAACGTTACTTTAATAATAGAAATACATATTTTAATAACTATATACAATAGAATACAATAAAAAGTCCAACAGGATGCTCTATATTACTGCTGATCTATCAACCATTGTTCCTGTAAAGCTAGCATGTTCCCAGTGACATTCAACTGACAAAAAAAACCTATGGAATTGACATATATAAATAAGACTTGTATGGCTGTGAAACATGGTGAAGAGACACTAAAATGGACGGACTACTATCACAGTTTGAAATGAGATTGTGATGAAAGTTTCAACGATAACATATCACTAAATGCGCAGTGTGATTATCTCTTCTTGGATTTCAATTCTCGGAGTTGCTTAAGTTCATTTTCATGGAAGTGGGACATGGCAGAAGTCTCTGCAAGCTGCAACAGAAGAGATTTGTGAAAGTTTGGAAATCAGCACACAAATCATCAAGACCAGCAAATTACCAAAGATATCTCCCAACATGTATAAAAATATCACTTTACAGCTGCATAATACAAAATAATCAAAGACCAGCAAATTACCAAAGAGATTCTTTCACTTATATCATGACTTGTCAGTTTAGAGCAGGAAGAAACCTGCAAAATCTGTAGCACTGAATGTTGCAGTAAACCTGCGAGCATCGGTTGGTACTGACAAAACCAAGGATGATAACTGCATTGCCACTCTACAGACATCGCATCCTATCAATATCGTGTCAGAAAGGTAACACCCACCACACCCCACACACCCACCGCCCACCCTGACTCGAGGATGTTCAGAGTGCGAATGACCGTCAACAAGAGTAGATACGGAAATTGGTGAGAGGTCTCGAATCACACATTTTTTCAAAAATTATGTCGCATATTGAATTAGTATGCATATAATAGACAACAAGAGTCAATGGCCTAAAGTCAATTAGCATATAATAGTATGTGTCTTAAATTTGAAAATAGCGGCAATTTGATTGGTAGGGAAATCTCATGACTACGACGCCATTATGGAAATCTTCCATCCGGGTCCGAGGGTAAACTGAAGATGACTCATTGATGTTCCAATTGAATCCTGGATGATGTATTACACGCGGGGATATTGATATACCGGTATTGATAATGTATGAATTACATGACACATATTATTTATCCTATGTTAATAAAACACCCAATATGTATGTTTATTATTATATATGACCTATTTACGTCTGTAACGGGCGGTTCTACTTGTATTAAAATAATCATCATTTCCATCACGTTCACGTTACTACACATGGCATGTAACTTCGTTATATATTACGCCCTGCACATTAGCGTGTGGGTGTTCCGCCTATAGTATTACCAGTGAACGAATCGATATACGAACATTAACTTATATCTTCCAAGAAGCCAGCGTGCAATGTCCAGCGTAGGAATGTCCAGATTGACCATGTCCAACCCCGTCTCTTTCAGTTGCTGGAACATGCACGAAACCCAGGGGTATTTCTGGATTATGAACGCTCCCATCATCCTATCACTCATGGTGGGTATATTCAATGCAGCTGAACGAAACGACGATTCCAATACGTTCCTAAAGGCATGCATTATAAAGATAATTGACCTACTTAAAGGTCAAACGAATTAATACTTGAAATTATATATACATTTAATTTACAGGTACTCTATATTCAGCCGTCTACTAAATTCTCATGTCCCTCTGGTTATAGATATGTTCATATTTGATTGAATTCTTCGATAGTGCTTTATATTTATAGAGCATATCAGTAATGTAACAGTGAAACAGACAACGATACTTGTTTGAATACATGGGATTTCCTCCCTCAATGATGCAAACATTTTAGAGTTATTTCCCTTTACTATGCAAAACTCTAAGGAAGAAACAATATAAAATTATTCGTGAGAAGTCAAATTAGTTATCCTTTGTGAAAAGCTGGCATTTTCGCACATGTAGTTGACATTTAATGTTCCTTTATTCCAGGCTACTTTCATCTTCTTTCTGAACATAGTTCGTGTACTGTTTACAAAACTCACTGCCACAAATTCCCCAGAGGCCAAGAAATTCAGGTACCGGTAAGTCGCAACAAATGCAATGTAACCCACACTATTCCTTGTATACAGATCACAGTTTTGCCTTTTTACAAGAGTCTCAGCTTCACGCGCAGGGGGTATGTTGCACGTTTGATGTATGGTGGATCGTAGTGGTGCACGTGTGCGGCACGTAATTAAACTCTAACATATCTTAACCTCGATATGAAACCCGGTCCCGAGATTCCACAACTAAAATATTTTAGGTGTTCTGTTACTGGGTATCGTTTAACGAAGCTCTCTTATCTACTATAACGCTCTGGTAGCGATCTCTTATACATAGGGATCGTGCACTTACGTGAGCACTACGGTCTCATATAGTCGTTAAGAGAGTTTCGTGAAACGATACCCAGGATTCTAACAAACTCCTAATAGGATATTTGGAGGACACTCTCACCTCGGATGTCCTCGTTAGGTGTCCTGGCCCGGACACCTAACAAAACACGTAACAGAACACCTTACACTCTTTTGCTATGTTGTGAAACTATTTTGAGTACGATTTCATGCTCAACTCAAAATTCATAAGACCTTTACCTTCCGGATCACGTTGACCTTGACATTACCATTAGGAGAGTGCGCATGCGCATGACAGCCGTTTACGAAAAATACAGGAAGCTTCCTCCGGTCGGAAACTGTGGAAGATCAAGAATCAAATGACGATCGACGCAGTACGCGCACAACCACCGGTCCAAACATTGTCAAACTAATTTAAGCTGGCCTACGTTTCACGAAAGGGTTGTACCGAAAGTCTGGGCGTATATCGAGGTTTACGTCATTGCCTGCTATAGAGAAAGCATGGCACACGTACTAATTTACGCCCGGACTACAGTACGACCAGTTCCGCTACATGAAATGCTACTGCTGGTAATCCATCCGTAAATCAAGACGTACAGCATTATCGTATACACACTAGACAGCGTGATTGACGCGCGTACTGCTAGTCCAACCATTTCCTGAAACTGCCAGATGAATCTTCGAGTAGCATATACTGTACGTCATCCTTGAGACACATACTAAGTGTCTGCTCTGTTATACACTACATTGGCTTATGTTTAAGTAAGCACTTGCCCCATATTCTAGAGGATATATAGGCCTATGCGTTGGTTGAGCTACGACCTACTAGTATTTAAACGGCAACATATTCCCCGGTGATTATCAGCGACTATTTAGCACCGTAGTCGTGTTAGGTGTTTATACTTAGCTAGTTCTTAGTCAGTATTGTTGAATCACGTGACGGTACCGACTGTGCCACTGTATAGCAACGGAAAGGTATATTCATCCGCCAATAATAATTTAGGCTACACTACTTTCGTTACGGCATATATCGTGTATGATTGCAAGATATATTGGACTTCTTCCACATTGCAATGTTGAACTGTAAGTTTGCCGTTATAGATCATAGAGATAATGACATGACAAATTAATTTCATATAAAATAAACTGATGGAGTTATTTAAACATAATTTAATCGATTTCAATGTGTATGAAAACATTATTTCCTGATAAGTGTTTTGTGATTACATTAATTAAACAGACGAAGATTTATTCAAATTGATTATGATTTTCTTCTCAGGTTAATGTCATGGCAAAGTATAAAGTATTTTAACCTTGTCTTACTAACAGTCGCTTGTAATGTGTCAGAACCAAAGGGAGGTAATGTGAATGGTTGTGTCTAGCTAATACCACTAGAAACGCAGCAAATGACATTCACCATTCACTTCAAGTGCACGTTATCCTCTGTAGCACTTTCTCTATATGTAGTAGCAAAGATGGTGTGTAACTGGTACTCACAGTACGACCTGCTTAATTTAAAAATCCAAGTTACTAAGTGGAAACATGAAGGACACCGATACGTTTCGCTGTGTTTCCAAATTTGGAAAACCAAACAGGATTTCAATCCTTAAAATTATTGAAATCCAGGGTATCCATTATGTCTAAGCTTTACGGTTGTGAGTTTCTATCAGGTTACACATATTCCAGCTGCAATCGTATAGAGAACTATTTCACTTACTAACTCATTCTTCTTATTTATTTCCTAATTATTAGTATTATTTGTGACTATGTATACATGTAGATTCTCCATTTCATTTATGTTCCCCCTATAGATCTCTCCCGTGTGTTTAACACATCATTGTTTAGTTAGATGTATCTTGTGGTAGTGCATGTTTAGTGAGGTGTTGAATTTATGTATTTTTGGTCAAACTAATGCATTCTTCATTTTATCATCATGTATTCAGTTCGTTTCATGTCTAGACCTGAAGTAGTGTATTCGCGAGTTTTGTATCCGTTCCAAGCACACATGCTATCCATAAACTTAATTTCCCATCAACAGTTTTATTCAGTGGTTTTATAATCCGGTACATGATCCGGTATGAAATTTGATTCCTTCCCCCGGAAGCAATATTATCCCCGAACGAACCTGCTCGGCCCTTAAACAAGTTAAAAGAGACTAATCAGTTTTCAGCAACTCGCGTTAACGCTACTTCCGGTGCTAGGCATTATGTCATATTTCCGAGTTATGGGTGAGTTCAAGTCGCCAGCCGTTAGACTATTACCCTTCGGCTGACGTCTTTAAAACACCTCTTGGCAAAAAAACAGCACAAATATCTCCGTCGCAGTTGTCGATATTGCTACGACGATTGCGTGTTTGGTCTGACATTGCGTAACGCTATGATAGGACAAAAACGTTGTCTACGCTATTTTCCGCTTTGTGTATTTTTGTGTATCATACTATGCACGTGTATGTGTTGACATGGTGCGGGTATCATCTCTACGGCACGTGCATGTAGATGGTATAAGAAGTGCAGGATCAGCATCGATCATGTCCATATAAATACATATTACGAGCATACAATCAATATTAGTTTACGTTCATCACGAAATCCTAAACTTTAAACATGTACAGTGACATATAAATGTATTTTAATAGCTTATATTAATGTCTAATGGGTGTGTCTTGGTTTACGAACATGATCCTGACTTACGTTGTATTTCTATAGTTTCCCCGATATATATTGTTCTACAATACCTCGGTAGAAAATCATATTTACTTTCCACGTGTAACTATGTAGTGCTTTCAAGTAGAAATTGGCTTGCGCCGTATATTGATGATGCTTTACTGCGAATAATGTATTTACTGACATAGTTGGCAACGGCTCAAAACTGACACCAGGGCCCCGTTTCATAACGACATCCTATGTTTAGGAGCTCATAATCTTTAGGACAGGTTTAGGAACTCCTAATTAGTTAGGAGGTCGTCGTGAAATGGGGGCCAGGTTTCTTCTTCGTGCATACATGTCTGCTCATGTCCACGGTAACAGAATAAGAAACATGCACTGAATGTTCTTTATTACCGTCTGATGGTTCGATATCCTACAGATCAATGATATACCATTGTAGCATATAAATGTCTAAAGTTGTCTATGTAATGAACGCATACATATGCTTGTAGTATAGATGTGGTATTAGATACATATTATATCGTCTTGCTAGTTCATAATTGTGTCAATATTACAGACTGTAACATCGCGACTTGTACATAATTATTGTGGCATTAAGGCTTGTACAGATTGTGACATCATAACTATTCAGATTGTGACATCGCGATTTGTATATATTGTGACATCATTTACAGATTGTGACATCATGACTACATGTATATATCATGTTATCTAATATGCACAGTAACTTCACTTTTAAATATTAATTAAAATCCGTTAATTATAATCACTAGTATAGCCCTACATAAGTATGCACTTACTTCATTAGAAATCTCAAAGTGGAGTACCTCAATATTATATATTAAAATGATAATTATTCATGTGTACGGGTAAAATATATGACATGACGATATGACTGCGCGTTAGAAAATGTTAGAATAAACACTGACGAAAGAATTCATTATGGCTCCCCTATTTAACGTCTGTCAATCTTCGGACAATGATAGTTTTGTTAAGTAAGATTCAATTTATTTATAATTTATTGTAAGTCACACGTCGTGTTCTCTGGTATATGTTGGCTGACTTTGGTTGACGTAGACGTACTGAAAATCCAAACGGAGCGCTGTTGACGTTGACGGACGACATTGACGTTGCTTCTGTCTTGTAGGCGACTGGCCAAGTCCACAATGGTCCTAATTCCTCTGTTCGGTGTCCACTACATGGTCTTCGCCGGACTTCCTGACCAGTTCGTAGACGACAGAGCACAGCTGGTCAAGCTATATTTTGAAATGTTTTTCAATTCAATACAGGTAAGTGGCTCTGGAATTGTAATAACTGGTCAAAAGTAACGTGTGTCGATGCGCTTACTTTCACCGCTACATAGTCTGGGTTCGGTTCCACAGAATAATGATTATAATTCTGCAAGAGTTGTATCTTATTATACACACCGGTGGCGAGATGCGACAAGCATAAGCCCACTATCATTCTATGGAACATGGCCATGATATAATAACTGATAATGGGTAACTGTTTAACTGTTAATGGGTAATTGCTCATTTTGTAACTGTTAACTGAGGGCCGTAGGCAATCGGGGAAGGGTGCGGGTGTGTGTGTGGGGGTGGGGTGGGTATTAAAAGTTATCTACGGCCCTGTAACTGCTGATATGTAAATGATTGGTAACCGATTGTTTGGTAACTGCTGGTATGCAACTGATGATAGCTAGTTCGCAATAGCTAGGAAACTGTTCATTGGTAACTGATGAGAGTAGGTAACTGGTGATTGATAACGTAAATATATAAATAGGTACTGCATATATAAATGCGATAGTATACCCATATTTGCATATTCTTTCACAGGGTTTCTTCGTTGCACTCATGTTTTGCTTTTTGAATGGAGAGGTAAGCATCTTTTTCTCTCTCTCTCTCTTTCTGTCTCTCTCTCTCTCCTCTCTCTCTGTCTCTCTCTCTTCTCTCTCTCTTCTCTCTCTCTGTCACACACACACACATACATACACATTTTCCGCTCAATTACTGTCTAATTATCCCATTTAGAATGCAAAATAAAACAAATCATCAATCCAGCTTTAAATCTTTTTAGAGATTTATAAAGGATGATATAATTTGGTAATCGTCAGCAAATAATAAATAGTCACTTTAATTAAATATATTTACGGATATTGTTTTAAAATAGTAGTACACATAGTTTCAGTCAGTAACTAAACAACGATAGCTCAGTGTTGTTCTTTTGTGATTACGTATACAGGTTCAGGGCGAAATCAGAAAACGGTGGATGAGGATACGACTTTTTCGCCAGTCGACCTTTCAGAGGTCAAGGACCAATGCCAATGGCAACACGTACGCATCGTACATGTCAAGACCGAGAGAGTCGGTGATTCCGCAAGACTCTCAGGTACACTGCAAAATCTCCACCCGCTTCAAGAACAAGGCCGGTATGTCTCCCGGAAACGGCCGATTGGCGAGTTATCGAGATAGGACAAGCAGCTGTGATGAACTGACGGAGGAAGGTGTGCCAATGATGCCAACGGATATGCATCTGGTAAAGGCCAATGTGGTTACTAATGGTGTGCACCAGTGAGAGATGTGTAAAAGAGAGAGAGAGAGAGAGAGAGAGAGAGAGAGAGAGAGAGAGAGATAGGGAGAGAGAGAGAGAGAGAGCGAGAGAGAGAGAGAGAGAGAGAGAGAGAGAGAGAGAGAGAGAGACACACACACC
>JAUTBT010040911.1:0-17244 GCA_032361225.1 Lepetodrilus schrolli | reverse complement strand
ATATATACCATGAGTGATATGTACCATACATGGTACATGGTACAATTACCCTTAGTTAATGAAAATATTATATTAAATTAAGATCGTGCTCATTTCTGCGGTCCCAATTCTGTTTTCTAATCCTGTTAATTTATTTCCAGAATTAAGATGGCCGATACATCGAGTTGTTCAGGGTCTCGGAGCAGGAAGAGTGTGAGGGAGAAGAGGAAGAGGAAGTCTTTCTCCCCAGATCCAGAGAACGGCTGTAAGGCTGTAAGTCCGTGCGTCAAGAAAACCAAGAAGAAGAAGGGCACTGGTTCTGCGTTTTCTCCTGATCGCCCGTATGACCGACTGCCAAATGGTAGCTAGGATATTGACGCAACTTTCTCCATTCTTTCTATTCCTGCTCTGATACTAATAATACTGATACTTGTTCTGGTCATTTCATGACGAAGAAATGGCCATGAAGTTCTTATGATTATGTACATCCAACTAGGATTAAAAGAAAACCAAATATATGTAAATTTCTTGATTGACCCTCTCACTTTAAATTAATGCACAGAATTTATTTTTATTTTATGTATTGAATAAATACAGCTTAGTTGCCATTTCTAGTATATGAATAGAGCCTATATTTTCATGTGTGTGCGTGTGTATGGAGGCGTGTGTGTGGTGTGTGTGTAATGCACATCTACTGCCCTTTAAGGCTTCTCTGTCTCTGGTTGCCTGCAGCTTGCAGAGAGTTAATATTCAATTTCTTTGGTTATTTGTTTCTTTCTTTATTTGTTTGTACATTCATCATTCACTATGTTCATGCAATTTGCTCATGCTCATTTTTGTGTGTGAGTGACTTGTAAGAATAATCTAGCACAACTAATATAATCATTTTCATGACTCTCTTTACCATGTTTACCATCTCTACATTGTATATAAATTTTATCGTCAGATTTGTACTATAATTTCTTTTCTGTTATTCTTAATTTTCTTCTAATTTATCGTTTGCTGATTTTGTTGTTGTTGGTATTATTCATTTGCCTTTATTAATAAAAACATGATATTTCCTTACCAGGCATGCCATTCACCTGTGATCTTTGTAAGTCTCCCTACGTGTGTAACCCACTGATGTCAAAAAGGGCATCCCGTGTGAAGAGGAGCAAGCACATGCCAAGCCCTCGCTTCAAGTACGACCCTATCACAGGGAAGACTCAGACCTTGTGCAATGCATGTGGTGAGTTGACGACAATATAAAATGTATTGCATTAAGTGATGGTAGAATATTGGATTTTGGAGCCAAAGGGCCCGGGTTCAAATTCTGTCCTGGCATCAATGTTCGCGAAAGTTACCTTTCTGACGCAATCATGATAGGATGTGCTGTCTGTACCATGGCAATACAGTTATCATCCTTGGTCTGTCAGTACTGTCAGAGACTGTGTTCTTAGTTAATGTATTTTGGTTTTATTCAAAGGGCTGGCCTTTGATCGACCGAAGAGACCAAAGAAGATCACCCCAGTTATGTCTGTGGAAGAGAAGAATGAACACTTGCAGGAAGCCAGGGACATGGCCACAAAACTGGCGCAGGCTTTAGAAATTCCTGAAGGTAGATCAGGCCTCTAGATTACCATGCTTATTTTAGTACGATTTCATGATCTAATCACATTTTGTGACTTACAAAGCTTATTTGAGTACAATTTGAAGCACGAATCACATTTTGTGTTTGACTCCAGATGTAATAACATAGTATAGGGTTTGTACAATTTTTATTTGTAGAAACATTTTGTGATCTCCAGGCTTAGCCCAAAGATTATGGAACCTTTTTTAATACATTTTCATGGGGTTTTGTGAACAAAACTTTGTGAGTTGAGCATATAATTGTACTCAAACTAATTCCATAATCTCTGTGCATGGTAATTTTCTGTATTTATATATTATAGATATGCATGGACAGTATCATTTCAGCATTGTTTAAATAAGATCAGAACTCACTACAACAAATTTCAAAATCATTATCATAATATTGCTAAGAATATTATCAATTTTCTAGTTATTGTGCATGTTTGAGTCATAGGTACTGCTACATTCATTAATTTGACATTCCTGTTCTCTTTCTGTAGCGGAGATGCTGTACTGCCCAAATGTCCGAGTCATTCCATGCAAATGTATCCAGAATTACGTAGAATGTTCTGGTTAGTTTGTTGATGTCACCCTCAATCACTGCCAACAATACCATCACCCAGACACTCACTCACAACAATACAATTAGTCACTGTCACTCGCACCATTACCATCACTCACAATTCTCACAGTCACACAACAATTCCATCACTCACAATTCTCACAGTCACTCACAACAATGCCATCACTCACAATTCTCACAGTCACTCACAACAATGCCATTACTCACTGTCACTCACAACAATGCCATCACTCACAATTCTCACAGTCACTCACAACAATGCCATCACTCACAATTCTCACTGTCACTCACAACAATACCATCACTCACACTTCTCACAGTCACTCACAACAATGCCATCACTCACAATTCTCACAGTCACTCACAAAAATACCGTCACTCACACTCCTAACAGTCACTGCCAACAATACTTTCACTCACACTCCTCAGGCACTCGCATCACTACAATGTACTGACCACAATGTTATTAACTATTTCTGCAGTATCACACTTTTATTTTTTATGTATTTTACCATTGTAATGTTACGTCTTACTACAGTGATGTTGCAATTGACCATAGATTATAAATCTGACAATATTATTACATCTAGCATTGTAATAAGGCCTCTCACTGTTCTTGAATGTTGTCAATGATACTGATTTTTCCAAAAGCTGACAGTTTGTGATTAATTTCAGGTGACAAGGAGATAAGGGCAAACAGGGTGAAGGAACTGCTGGAACTGCATGAAGAATCCAAGAGACTGAGTGCCCTCAAGTTCTACGATGTGGAGAAGCTGGCAAAAGGAAGGAGGTATTTCAAAGACTGGTCAAAATTGGGAGGGGGCCACACAAAAATACAAAATGCTATATATAAAGAGTTTCCGACACCCCCTGCAGATGTTCTAAGACTTACATATAGTCTGTCAGGTAATGCAACAAACCCCAGCACTGTACCAAATTTGAACGACGTGCGTTAAATAGTTTATGAGTAATGTTACCAAATAGAGGTTCGTAGCAATACACGCCAGACTATAACTTAAACTGACTTTAGGAACGGGAGCCAACTCTGTTTTACATTCAAGTTAGATACTACCAAGTGAAATCATTCCTGCAAGTGTAAATATATCGAAAAATATACCGCAACCAGTCCAATCTATAATTAAAATCAGATCGCTCCTTCAACATTTTGACATTCTTTTGCTTAACATAGTGAAACAGTTCAAATTACTGAGTGTCAGTTTATTTGCCCTGGACATGGCTAAATTGGGATCTGCATACCCCAGACCCAGGGCTTGTTTTACACTGAAATCACAATTATCTGTTGCCATGTCTGTGCAACTGATTTCTTAAAGATATTTAATGTTTGAGTTGATTAGCCAAACGTTGCATGTTCCTAATTGTCTTTCTCCAGGTACAGAAATATTGGTTTGGGAAATGGCCAGAAACGGTCTGCTGTTTACGAGGCATTTGTTCTGGACAAGCGGGAGATTCTACGTAAACAACTGTCACTGTGTGAGAGAGCCACGCAAAAGATCCTTAGATACTCCAACAACTTCCTGCATAAAAGACTCAAGACAGATGAGGTATGTTACGAGAAGGAATCATTTGTATGAGCAATCAGTTATGTTGTGGGATTATTGTGGTTAGCGTCGTCACATATGGGTGAAAGATTCCTCTTGCTAAGTAAAGCACTAATTCAATCAATATTGTGATTGGCATGTAGAAAAAATAAGAAAAATATATTATTTTTGTTTTGTTTTGGATTTTACGTACGCTTTATCAACCTTCCTCAGCAATGCGTTGAGAAGTGGATGAAGTGGACGTATAATCCTTTTGAGAATGTCAGATTGCACATTTTGCCATATTTATATGACTCACAGCCTTCATCGCAGATGTTATATGTATGATGAACAAAAATAAAAATGTATTCATTACTTTCCTGCAGTTCTAGACAAACAATTACATTTTGTAGAAGGTTAAATAAAATTTAATAATTATGAGAAAAAAAGTAATTTGCCTAGAACTAAGGATATTTTGCTTCAAAGTGGCCATTATTGTGTTACATTGAAACATCGATAGCATGTGACATTCCAGCGAGGATGTCGAGCTCCTCGTGTGAAGGGGAAGGCAGCGATGGGTTTGCTCCAATCCCTGGAGGCCCTACACAAGGAGAAGTGCTGTATTGACAACTGTGTCAGGGTGGGTACAACATGTGTGTATGTGTGGGTCACATTTTACAATATTTGTTTTTAACAATATTTATTCTCATGACAGAACATACATACAAGATATTTAACAATACAATAATATGTAATTGTATCATGAGAGGAGATTGGCAAACAGGATGTTACCATCCTATATTAATGTCGCTCCCCGCGAAACTAAAGGAATGAATCCAAGAAAAATCACAAACATTAACGTTATAACATATCTATGGCTAGTATATTTTGAATGACCGTATTTGAAATGTAATTTAACAAGAGAGGGAAGAGTACCAACTTATAAGGAATGTCTAAGGCAAATTATATTGCAAAGCGTTTGGATTGGGAGATGAAATTGTGAACAGAGGACAATAGCAATTCATAAGTATTTCTTAATATAGTATCATGTCTATGTTTTTTGTGTTTGGAGGGGTTGTAGCACATTGGTAGAACGTTTGGACTTTGTAGCCAAAGAACCCGGGTTCAAATCATGTCCTGGGAGGCCTGCATTAATGTTTGCGGAAGTTACCTTGTATAAGTGGCAACGCAGTTATACTTGGTCTGTCAGTCGGTACTCACAGGTTTACTGCAACATTCAGCCCTACGGATGTTGCAGGTTTCCTCCTGCTCTAAACTGACAAACCATGATTATAAGTGCAAGAATCTTGAAAGGGACTGCCAACCCCAATATCCAAAAATATATAAATTAATTAATTTGTAATTTATGAAAAAGTTTTTTTATTTGTGTTGCAGATGTCCATTACTCACATTAAACTACTAAAGCAGTGGAGAGACCGGGCGGCATCAGGACAGCAGGAGGCTAGGCGAGTGTTGGCGGAGATGCTGACTCCCTCAGGTAATAGAGCATACCCCACATGTTCAACTAGCTGTCACATCTTATAAGCTGAGATGTACTCCTTTTAGACAAAACTGTTTTTTAAAATAACTAAAACTAAAATTATTGTTGTGTATGGTAATGGTTGAATGATTCCCGCTATGATGTAAAACAATAACTTTAGTCCAAATCTGATTGTTCTTTTTCTACAAATATGATCACTCGTTTTCTATAATTTGGCCCTCCTCCTGTTACTCAAAGGCACCTTTACTCCTTAGCAACCGTAGCAAATGTCGTGTATGGGTGGAAGTTTCTCGCTATGACGTTAAGCAATAAATTGCTCACTCTCCCAATGTTAACCAAGTTTATGGATAAGGTTGTAGGTAACATTACCTTAGTTATTCCATTTCATACAGGTTTCCTGATTATTCCTTTTCTGAAAATCTTTGGTAATGTATTAAGAACAAGCTGTGACATCAGATGTTTGGAATAGCAATGCATCTTTTCGAATAGATGCACAGCTAAAGATTTATTATTTTTGGTATTTATAAAAATCATTTGTTTTACCTTTCTATACCGTGTAAATTAATACACACTAGGTAAAGCTAAAGATTATGTCATATCAAGTTTTATATACAGCAGATTATGTCAATATCAACTTTGCCTGTCTCATTGAAGCACATAGTTTTTCTCACTTGACTTTGCCATGAGAATACTGAAGACTGTTTTATTGCAGGTGGGGTCAGGTCAAACTGTTACCGGTTCATCACATGGGTGACAGGCTGTAGTGCCAGCACTATTGGGAAGGTAAATGAGCAGATGAAGCAGACTGGGGGAGAGAGGGAACCCCCGCAGCATGGACTGCGCCGGTATTGGCTGAACAATCCTCGACGCGTCACGGGTGACATTGGGCAGTCGCCGCGGAGTGACGTCAATGATCACACGCTCTGCACCATCCCAGGTACGAGTTGCTGTGTTAGGGTTTGTTTTGGTGTAATTTTGTCCTTCGTCTTCTCATTTTCGTAATTTTCCGTATATAAATATTCCCGCTGCGACGAAAAACACCAATTCAATCAATTATATAAAAATGAAAATCTAAGTTGTGAAGCTGTTATTTAATTTGAACCCACTTAACAGTATCAGTGCTGTTAATACTTTTGTTGTCCCAACTATAAATGCATTCTATTTTTATTTATCCAGATTAAACATGGAAATAGTTCCTATTAGTTCCTATAGTTCCTATTAAACCCCATTCCTACTGGTTATTTATTTGTCGTGTATGGGTGAAAGATCATCACTGTGACATAAAACAATAACTCACTCACTACTGATTAGTTCATGACATTCCATTCACAGTTGACAATACCCAAGCTTCAAGCACAATTACCTCCCCTGCCCGGTCCATGGAGTCAAGTCAATTCACGCCTGTCGGTAGCGTCGGCCCTGCTTTAGCTTCTGCAGGCCCACAGTCGCCTACTGCTCAGCAAAATGTAAGTCACTGTCCTGTGACGATGCCGCATCGGTCATACCTTTTTCACCCACTCTTACATTTTAAAGGGCGAGGATAAACCTTGGTGCATTGGGTGTGACGAGAACCTCACGGTCAAGCACATCTCGCTTGACTGTGTGGACATTTCAACTCAGCGTGCCGGGTCTCTTCACCCAGATTCCTGGGCATTTCATCCTATCATTTTAAAATGAAATTGATCTATGTCATAAGTTTTAATCTTACACCATTGCATACTTTATTGTATTGTGTTTTCACTATTTATTCCAATTCCATTTCATAATTCCATGTATTCAATCATATACTTCACTTTTAATCAATCCTTTTTGGGCATGTTTTTCATGCTGTGTTTTATTTTATCCATACATATTGTATAATTAATTAATTCATCATCACTTATGGGTGAAAGATTCCCGCTGTGATGTAAAACATTAATTCACTCACTCACCCCGGGGGCCCGGCATCAATGTTCGCAAAAGTTGCCTTTCTGACACAATATTGATAGGATGCGCCGTCTGTAGAGTGGCAATGCAGTTATCATCCCTGGTCTTGTTAGTACCAGCCGATGCTCGCAGGTTTACTGCAACATTCAGCGCTATAGATGGTACAGGTTTCCTCCTGCGTTAAACTGACAAGCCGTGATATAAGTGAAAGAATCTTGAAAGCGGATCTAACACTCCCCCAAAAGAGAGACTCGATGTCTTTATCATTTCCGTGAGAGAGTGGCTTTAAATAGAGAAAAAAGAAAAGAAGAAAAAGAAAAGAAGGGAGATGATTTATCAATAAAAGCTCATTTTTTAAAAGATTTTTAATCACTGTTCATGTTGTAGTCTAATGACTTCTTTATGATTTCAATAAGTTTCAAAGTCTGTTTGGGTCCCTTTTTAGTCGATTTGTTATCATCAGAAATGTTAGCGCAACAACTTGCACATCACTCATGGACAATCGCGATTAGACACATTAAGCTATTTTCCACATTGGTTTCCAGATGTACTACTACAACGCCAGGTCAAGGGAGTCTGCGTGGACGAAGCCAGAGAACGTGAAGATCATCTCGCAGTCGGAGATGGAGGCAATGGCTGCGGCGCAGACCACCACGTCGGCCGGACCCACCACCGCCGCTCAGGCAGCCGTTGCTCAGGGTGAGGGCAGTATGGTTGTGGCAACGCGTGCAACTGCAATTAAACTTGTTCTGGGTCCCGAGATTACGAAACCTTTTGAGTACGATTTCATGCTCAAGCTCCAATTTTATATAGTGATTTGTGAACAGAAATTTAGAGTTGAGCATGATATCGTACTCAAAAAGGTTTCGGGGGCCGGATGTTGTAAAGTTGTTTGACATTTTTAGTCTCATATTTTGTCAGCATGTTGTTATAGGTCGATGGTGGTGGGTGGTAGCGCAATGGTAGAATGTTGGACTTCGGAGTCAAATGTTCCACGTCCAAATCCCAGCATCAATGTTCACGAAAGTTACCTTTCTGACGCGATATTGATGGGATGCACTGTCTTTAGAGTGACAATGGAGCTATCATCCTTGGTCTGTTAGTACCAGCTGGTGCTCGCAGGTTTACTGCAACATTCAGCACTACGGATGTTGCTGGTTTCATCCTGCCCTAAACTGACTAGCCGTGATAAAAGTGAAAGAATTTTGAAAGCTGCTCTAAACCCCAATTCAAAAACAAACAAAAAAAACATCTTTTATGAGCATGTTGTAATATGTGAATAATCCATGATGAGAGCTTTCCAACTGTTCCATTTTCTTGTCAGATTTTCTTTCTATGAGGACAAACATTGTACAGGGTTAATGTTATCATGCAGAGCTGGCCCCGAGATTATGAAAGCTTTTTGAGCACAATTTCATGCTCACGCTCAAATTTTATGCGGACACAATTTTATGCGAACACAATTTTGACTTTAGCGTGGAATCATACTGGAAAAGGTCACTGGACACTGTAGGACACTGGAATGTCAATCTTGTTGTAAATTAGTTGCTTCAGGTTTTCTTCCTCACTTTAAGCAGGTTGGTGAAAGATCACTGAAGTACTGTGGGAAATGGTATCAATTAACCTTAAAATAAAAGCACGTCCCGGGAGCCCGGCATCAATGTTTGCAAAAGTTAGCTTTCCGATGTGATCATGAACAGATACGCTGCCTGTATCGTGACAGCACAGCTCTACAGATGTGGCAGGTTTCTTCCTGCCCTAAAACTGACAAGCCACGATATAAGTGAAAGAATCTTCAAAGTGGCTCTAAACCCCAATTGAAAACAAAAAAGAAAATTACTGTGTGCAATGGAACTAATGATTTGTATGCATTATGAAAATCTATCCTTTGAAATGTATCAATTTGCATTTTAAAAAACCACATTAATTGTAGTGACTTCATTTTAGCATAACCATTATATGTGAAAAATTTAAAATTTAGTGTTACTAACAAATACAAACCAGGTCGTGTAGGTAACACTTCATTTTCAGCCCAAGCTACTAATCAAGCTGATGAATCATCACCAGGTACATTTGTTTTGCTATACTGTTCAAAACAAGTAACGGATATTAACAAAATAATGTAACAATTTCTAGGATTTATATCAAAAGCTGTTATTGGCCAAATAGAAGTACTCATGTAACAAGGGATCGACAGGAAAGTGTGGTAGGCCCAAGACATGGATATTATTATTGATGGCTTTCATTCATTTCCAAAATTCAGATAAAACTTAATATACATGGTTAGCCAAGCAATTGAGTCTGACATGGTGTGCTCTTAAAAGATTTTGACATGAGCATTATGTTCCAATGATGCTGCGACGTAAAACAATAAATATCTCGCCCACTCCTGTTTCATTCTTCATGAAGGGTCACAGATAGGTCATCCAAATTGGTCAGATGGTGTTGGCAGTTTCTGAGATGTCGCATGACATCCCACATGTACTCAAGCTCAGGGATTACTACTATCACATATTGATGTTCAGTTAGACGGTGACCAGACGACTATTCTCAACTTTGCATGTGTAGCGAGCCATGTTGGTTTCATTCCATAACTATTTACATTTGAAATGAAATATTCCATACTTATTTCGAACAGTATAGCTTATCGGACTAGCTTTGCCGGGTGTATTTTTTATACTAGCTTATATAACTAGCTTTGCCAGGTACATTTGTAATACATTTATGAATACATTTACCAGCATTGTATGGCTCTGCTCCATATATGTTTGGAACTAAATGTTTTTATCATCTATACCGTACCATCTTCATACCATGTGTGGAACAACTTTTTGTAAAGAATAGTTTCTTCTGCAAGAGGTACAATCATTTACAATCATTCACAATCATTCACAATCATTCACAATCCCTCACTATCTGTATATTTCTTCTTCTATTTTAATGCTCTGTGTGCAGCTCAATCTCATAGCCATCTGAGAAATGTTACACATTTCTTCATTTCCTCATCTAATGCACATTTATTGGCCATTTACCTTTATATTAATGTAAATTATCTAAGTCATGACAATGTAAACACTAATTCAAAGTTATCTAACTTATTTAATTGAAAGAGAATTTTCTGCTTGCGTTTTTTTTTTTTTTTTTGCATTGCAAAACTAATATACTCAGCAGAATTAAGTATAGGCCAGTAGCCTTTTTTTGGACATATTCCTTTTGCTTTATTATAACTAACAGTGAATAATTTCTAAACATCTAAAGGTTCCAGGCACTCTTCAAGAGTTTGCATACTGATTAGTAACTGAAGAAGAAAGGCACCAGATTCCTCAAGTTCCAAAATTTGGGAGAAACCTTCCCCAGAAAATATCTGCCAGGCCTTAATTTTTTTTGTTGGGTATATTTTGGAAGTTACTCAAATTTGTTTTGTATATTTATAAACGTCTTTTTTTTGTTCCCGTGCAGCTGGAATGCAGGGAGGCTTCCCAGGCATGATGTCGCCAAACTTCAGCCAGCCCGTCACACAGGCTCAGCCCGTGCTGAACATGAACTCTGGTGGCGTGGAGAACCAGGCCGTGTCACAGGAGCCTGTAGTGTCTGTGCAGAAGCCCCCACAGACACAGGTAACATTTATGTGCCTGTGTACATTGTAGTGCTTTGATTACTGTGGTAGACTAGTCTCAGAATTAAGGAAACGTTGGCGAGAATAGAAGTGGAAATTATTTTTTAAAACATTTTTTCTTTTGTCTGGCCCCAAGATTGATAAACATTTTGAGTATGATTACATGCTCGAGCTCACATTTTATATGGGGATTTGTTAACAAAACTTTGAGTTGAGAATGAAATCATACTTGGGAAGTTTCGAAATCTCAAAGCCTGGTGATTGAAATGGTGGAGTTAATGCTTGAATTAATTGGCATCCTCACATAATTTAATAATATAATAAAATTATTTATTTATACAACGCTGAGTTCCAACTAGGCTGCTCACAGGCACTTAACATTATCCATGTCTAGGTAGCCCGAGGATCTCTGACCGTCATATCTGTGTGGTGCTTAGATTGACGGCAGAGGGGCATGTCTATCAAAACTGGGATGGATAAATCAGCTGACAGTACATTCGGCATGCGTGAAAAATATGGCATGCATTCGCAGGTACATTTGTATTGTTTGATAGTGATAATTCAACTATCTAAACTGCACTTACTTGTAACTTTTTAACATATGATAATTGACGGATGGGAATCCACAAAGACAACATGGGCATCAACGTTCAAAAGCAAGTATCCAGCCAATCGAAACGTGTCACACAAATGCTGTTGTTAAAATCGTTACAGCATCATCCAACTGAAGGCAGCGGTCGTACACTCCGTGGATACTCGCTTGTAAGGAGTTTGACAGCTGTATGGCACGCTCTGATTGGCTGGATACTCGCTTGTAAGGAGTTTGACAGCTGTATGGCACGCTCTGATTGGCTGGATACTCGCTTGTGTTGAAAATACTGAACATTGATGCCCACGTCGTCTTCTGGCTTCTGAATTTTACTACGTTAAAAAGTTACAAGTAAATGCAGTTTAGATAGATAGATAGATGGACACTCTTATCAAACGATACCAAGGTATGTGCAAATGTATGTTATATTTTTCACTTGTACCGATTGCACACTTGACCAACTGTGCCCATCCCAGTTTTAGAAGTCCTGTCCCTCTGCCGTCAATCCAGCCCCACATTGATATGACGGTCAGAGCTTCTCGGCCTATGTCTAGGGAGCGGTTCACCGTGAATACATGGTCACCTGTACAAGTTGGATATGATGACTATGTAGATATTTATTTGACGAAACTTTTTTGAGTACAAACTATATGCTAATCTCAAGTTTTTGTTCACATATCCCAATATGCTTGAGCACGAAATCGTACTGAAAATGCTTTGTAACCTCTGTGCCAGGATTTTGTAATAAATATCTTAACATTGATAAGCAATTAATACAAATAATACACATTTCCCCACAGAGATCGATCTGTACTCGTATCCCCACAGAGATCGATCTGTACACATAGAAAGGAACATATATACTACAGAAAGCTGGTCATGTAAAATTCCTAAAATTAGAAGAAGCTTATTTGAACTTTCCACCATTGCTATTACAACAGCTGCCACCCAAGCCACAAGAAGTTGCCGATTGGACCGAACATAAGAATGCTGATGGCCGGAATTATTACTACAACTCTCGCACCATGGAGTCGACCTGGGATAAACCACCAGCTCTGGTAGAATGGGAAGGTAAGGATTATCAGTTTACCAGTCATATTGTCAACAGTTTTTCGATCAATTTTATTAATGTCATCGCGTATGTGTGAAATATTCCCGCTGCGACGTAAAGCATTAATTCAATCATATTACCGTATATCCTGGGGGTATAAGCACATATTGGGGTATAAGCCCACCACCCTTTTTCAAAAGATGAGCAAAGTGGGCCTATTCTGTAGTATAAGCCCACTACATATTCTGCAAATGTATCCCCCTAAAACTGAAATATGACAGTATTTTTCCTACGTCTACTTTCTGTTTAGTTAGTCGGAATCAGGAAGTAGAAATGGAACAGTCCATTTGTGCTGACCCAATGCCGAATAGTTTCAGGGGAATGTCTCAAACTAACAATCTGATTACTGTTGAAAAACATTCACAACACGTTTTCACAACATGCAAACATTGAGCCTTTGTTTTATTGTCGAATAGGTTAAGATCACTATTCAATTTCTTTGTCATTGTATGCTTAGAGGTGTGAATATATTAATTAAATTCAATTAGTGGGGAATTTTAAGACACCAACTCACCAAGAACTCATGAACTGGGTCAGTAAATCATGGGTGGAAATAGATCTAGGCAGGATGAAAACAACACTGTTAATGGGGGGGGGGGGTCCTTTCACTGTAGTGTTCAGTGTACTCCGGACAGACAAATTTGTCAATTGAACAATCTGCACTCTCCGGAAACTGTTCTGTACTTCCTGGTGCAGACAGCACAGGAAAATTATGGCCATGGTAACAGTGGCATCATCTAGACACTTTGACGCCATCTTACTACAAAAAGCAAAAACTGTCTAGTTGTTGCACTGTCTTTAAAATGGAAGACTAGATGTCCGTAGAATTATATTTTTCAACAGAGATTCTGCCAAATTTACTAATGAAAATGAACGGATGCCGTGATCTCCACATTTGACAAAACATCAACTCATTATCAATTGCAGAACTATTGAAAGTCTTGTGGCACTATTTTTAACCAAATGTAATGACAGCTTTCATTAACTATACATGACCCAGTTGTGGTTTTATCCGAAATAGTGACTGCAATATAGACAATATCATCCGACCACATATTTATCGGAACGTTTTGTTTTTCGTACAATAATTCGGTTTTCGTGCACTCGTTCAGGTGATCTACTCAGTAGTTGATGATACATCAATAAACAATCGACTAACAATCTGAAATAAAAATATATAACTACTTAAATCTTGTCATATTTATTGATTATAGGTGACTAGTAGCTGAGAGTTGCTCAAATTAGTTTGTATACCATTTCGAACACCTTGCAGCGATGGCCGATAACAGGAAAGAGAGCGAGGGCAGTACCGAAGTGAATAACTGAGGGTTGGGGAAATGTCGTCTTTTGAGCAAATAACTAATTTTAACATAAAAATACTAATAATTGTGAAAATACTAATAGGATATATAACCAACGATGTATTTATTTAAAGAATAATTTTGTGCGATCCAGTTAGCAACCTCGCGTAGGAATATATACTTCCATAGTTACATAACGTCATCATTATGTTATTCTTTATGTCTCATTGTAGTCATCTACAAAATATAATTAACATAACTAGAATAGCCCAATGCACACTAGGTGTCTACATACATAATCTATATTGCATATTGCTTTGGGCTATTTCTTCAAGCGCATGATGACACGGCATTTTTTTAGGCTGTTCGGTGCCAAACTTGATCAAACGAAAACAAGTTGAGAGTGAATGTGTTAGAGAATGACATTCGACGAAATCATTTGCTTAATTAATTAAATACCCTATAACATTAGCACACCTTAGCGCTACTCCTATATATATACAGGAGCTACAGGATAAAACAATATTTGAAATAGCTGGTTATACACGTAGAGCTCTCATTATTTGTTCATGTACCCGAAATTAGTTATCCACAAAATCAGATTCACGAAGAGATTAATCTTGTACGGCAGATGCAACTGCATCAGTTACTGAAAGCATCCTTATCCTTTTCCTATTGAATTTGTAATCTGACACTGATAAACTGTTACATAGAAAAACAAAAACATGCATGCAGGAATTAACCTAGTTAATTTGCATTTTTAGTTTGGAAACCAAGTTGAAACATTGATGAATGTGCCTATATTCTAAATACATAAATTGGGATAATGAATGACATTGGAAGAAAAATGTTCAAACTATGCCTCGAACAAATTAAATAAAATTTACAGAATTGTTCTAGATATATTCAATCTGAACATGATGCCAACACACCAAGATACAGAATATGAATTTGACTTGGTAAGGATTCTCATATCATTACGCGACTCAAAATAATTTTTGAGCAGTTTTAGACTGGATTTAGGCAGTATACAAGTGTATTTTATTATTTATCACCTCCACGCATAATCAACTGATTATGATGTAATTCTAGTATTATGTCATCATTAATCAGTTACTACAACAATAAATAGAATAGAGTTCAGGGCAGAGAAGTTTGATATTAACCCTCTCCATGCTGAAGGCAACCACATGCCCTAAAGAGCAGGGAGAGGGTTAAGCAAGTTTCAAATACAGGCAAATTAATATACTACATACAGTAATAATTTATTTGTATTGGTGAATACATGTACTAGTGGGCATGGCTTTTCGTGCTTGTTTTATTTTCTTGCATGTCTGATTAATAAGTGTATTGTAAAGTAACACTGTAATCATTGCCTATGGGTGAAATATTCATGCTGCGATGTAAAGCAATAATTCATTCATTCATTCATTCATTCATTACATGTACTAGTAATTAAATTCAGTATCCTTATAAAAATATCCCTGTCAATTTCACATCTTAGCTCTGGTTGTAAACAATGGTAAACAACTATTTTCAGTATCCATACATAGTTAGTGCACATATGCAGTACACAATTTTCATCAGCAGATGGTGACGTATGTATCATGAACGAAAGTGATCTGGAATTGAATTTGATCATTTATTATTGATTATTGATCTCTTTCAGAATCCTTATGAAAGTTTTATGAAAAGGCACCTCCAACACTATGGTTACTACACAGGTGAGTGGGTGGCATGAAGGTGGGAATAGAACTCATGGCAAACGTGTTGCACGCCATATATTGCTAAGTCAACACATAGAATTGTACACCCAGAATTTGTGGCAACAGTACATGGCACTAGTCTTTCAATAAGCTTTGGTATCTATCATTTTCGCTGATCAATACAAGAGCGCTATGGTCTTTTAGTGGATACGACATCTTCATGAAAAGACACCCAGGCTCGCATGTTACTATAACATAGTATGGCATGATTTTGAATACGTGGAGATAAAAAAAAAGACATGCAGAAAATGTTTCTTGTTGCCCATTATATATGCATAGACAAATCAAATGTCAAATACAATTGACCATGAAATATGTCAACAAACTGTGATTGTATGCTTTTAATATTAGTGAAATATGATGTTATTAAGGCCATTGTTGTTTGATTCCCAGGTTTACGGATCCGCTGACCTGATTTTTTTCCACTTTGGAAAATAAAAATAATTATTTTTATTATATTCCGCCATGCTTTTTGAAAATTATAATAATAAATGGTGAAGGAAAATGTCGTATAACACATGATTGAACATGAACAGAAACTAACAGGCAATGGTGAACGCAAAGTTGAAACCATTTTGATTTTGTACTGGTAAATATGTAAAATAAAAGTCTAATTTATAACAATTATTGCTATTGACAACTATTAAAATCTAAACAACTTACGCATACTGGTGTTTATTACAATTATTGACAATTATGTTGATCAATTATATTTATTTTCTGTCAGGCATTAAAACATTATATACATGTACCACAAAGATTCTATTTTGATTATAACCAGGAAAATAAAGTGATTGATTTTTGTACATAGATATATTAGATTTCAATAATTTCACTATATTTATATATTTTTTTATGAATGAATAAATGAATAGTGTATGGCATAAGGGACACCCTGTTGTAATAGAGTGATTTTGGAATATATGTAAGTCCTGCAAATTCAGTTCATACCGGCTCCGTGGTGTAAAGCTTAGAGTGTCCGCCCGGAGAGCGGAAGGTCAGTGGTGCCAGCCCCGGCCGCGTCATACCGAAACGTTAAAAGATGTCTTCGCGCTCAGCATTTAAAGGGAAGTATACAGCAACGGCTGGTCGGCTCAGAGTCAGCACAAAGTGTCTGCGTGGGATCTCCATGTTCAACTGCGACATGTGGTACTTCAAGTGTGCTAGCACTATAAAGACTGGTGGAAATCCAGACTAGTACAAGCAGAGAATAATATTCATCGCTCTCCAGCTCTATGCTGTGAGACACATGCGTCCCAAGGAGGGACAAGTCTGCCGAAAATTAATCAGCTAAGCTGGAAGGCGTCTGTCAAAGCAGTAAACACGCGCACGCACGCACACGCACACACACACACACACACACACACACACACACACTTCTCAATGTTACAATATACATTTTGAAAAGTTTTGTTATATTTTTCAGAGAAATATGTTAATTAAAATCCATGTAACTTTCATGCATATAATGAACTCACCATATTTTCTGAAACGTTTGTCCACAACACAATATTTTGGGCATGATGGAACTACCTTTTATTTCAAACATAAATGCTAAGTGGCATTTGGTTGTGATTCAACCTCTTGTTTGTAACTAGTCACTGTACTCGTAACCTGCCTGGATATCATAAGTAGTTCAGGTGTGTGTGTGTGTGTGTGTGTGTGTGTGTGTGTGTGTGTGTGTGTGTGTGTGTGTGTGCCTGTGAGTGAAGGGGGGGGTGGT
>JAUTBT010040900.1:0-17246 GCA_032361225.1 Lepetodrilus schrolli | reverse complement strand
TTAGGGCCGTCATCCACCAGGGGAGAGAGAGAGAGAGAGAGAGAGAGAGAGAGAGAGAGAGAGAGAGAGAGAGAGGAGACATAGAATACGGAGAATATATACATGTTTGTATTAATATATGGCATGCATTGCGCTACTTTGACACTTCATTTGTTGCATACGACCTTTTACTTGCATACGCTTCTCTCAACGTTATGAGAGAGAGAGAGAGATAGACAGAGGCAGAGATAGAAAGAGAGAGAGAGGGGGGGCATAGGCAGACAGAGGAGGATGGCCCAGATAATGAGTTAATACACTTTCAGAGTAAAACTCAATTACCGGCCTTCTACAATGGTTTTCAAGTAGCGAACTATTTCGATCTGATTGTTACCAAATGAGATACACATGGAAACATCACAGGAATCTTCCAACTGCACTATTAGGCTGAAGACGACTTCAGCGTAACTCAATCAGCGTAAGTTAAAGTGCACAGGCCAGTACAATTTACGTTTACATTCTTAATTAAGCTATAGCGCAGATGAATTTTTAATTGGTAGCTGGAATTTAAACACTTTAATAGATATGTGAAGTAGTTAAAATTGATATATCCTAGGAGATATCACTATATCACTTCATGTTTGTGATTGGTCAATTCAGGCATGTGACTTCATGGTCAACTGCTGCCAAACAGTCTACCTATTGTGGTGTCACCATCGCATAACAATGCTATGACGTCACAATGTAAATGCACTTCTTGCTAAATGACTTCTTACTAAAAAATATTTAAATGTGCAATTTGTATTCTTAAATGACTTAAGAATGATATTGGGTGATAAGTAGAATCTCACCCTTGCTTGTTTTGATATCGTTATTTTCCTACTCGTTGATAAAAGTAGTAAATACTCGGCAAAGCCTTGTATTTACGTTACTTATATCAACT
Source organism: Lepetodrilus schrolli (assembly GCA_032361225.1). Classification (NCBI taxonomy): domain Eukaryota; kingdom Metazoa; phylum Mollusca; class Gastropoda; order Lepetellida; family Lepetodrilidae; genus Lepetodrilus; species Lepetodrilus schrolli. The sequence continues at coordinate 16,327 of JAUTBT010040900.1, read as the reverse complement.
CGTAGGATAACAACGATATCAAAACATACTGGTGAGATTCTCTATGTCTGAATCAATACCGTTAAAGGCGTGTTTCTAGACATTTGTGTGAAAACATTTTGTGTGTGCCCCTACATTGGGCAATATTGTGGTTTAAAGCCGCTTTCAAGATTATTTCGCTTATATCACGGCTTATCAGTTTACTACAGACATAATAAATGTGTAACACCCGTAACGCCGAGTGTTGCAGTCAACTTTTGACCAACCAATGATGATACTGTGATTCCGACTGGCCTTGATGACGTCACCAGTACAAATATCGCCGTGATCCAGTAACCCAGAAAAAAAAAACCGCCAGAATTCTAATCCGCACCGACTGCGAGTGGAAAACTAAGTTAGATATTTGCACTTAAATTGACGGAGCAATCAAGGAATGATTAATGCTAAAGTAGACGCAAGTCAACTAACTCCGTATAGAGTGTCTGCAAATGAGTTCAGAGTATTTAGGTGTGCAAACATTCCTGGAGACTCGATAGCTGATCCGCAAATATGGGAGAGGGTATACAAGTATAGCGCCGCCTACTCATTTTGAATCTTATCTGAATTGATGGAAATAGTATTAATGTTGGTGGAATGCGGGTAGAGCAACTGTGGCACGTTGGATGCATGTATATGGTCTGACTCGAACTCAAAACTTACATACAAATAATAACGTAAATGGTCTCGAAGTGAAAATCCTAATGTGTCTCATTGACAAGAGACATGATGCAAGTCTTTCGTATACTGTCCATCAGTTCCCATTTATTTCCATTCCTTCTTGATCATCCAACCAGAAAACCAGCACATTGTCAAATTACTGGGGAAACGGTCTGCTTGTCCCTCATCCAGAACAAACCGTCTCTGGAAAGTCAACCTAATCCAAAATTCGGAAACGACTTGTAATATCCCAGAGCGATATAATTTATTAAACTGAATCGACTTACTGCAAAATGTAGAACAACAATGAAGACGCTTTATTAATCCTTCTTGGCAAATTATTATCCTCTGGCGATGAACTTGGAGGGCCTTTGTAAATAGTTTGCCTCCTAGCCTGGAGATTTGGCACCTTCGGTTCATGTGACCCACTGACACATATTGCTACAGATGAGACGAAGAGTTATTTAGCCTTGGGTTGTGCAATAATTGCAGGTACAGCATTCGACACAGACATGCGCTCGGTTATCGATGGCGGGGAAAACAAAGTTGTTAGGTAAATTGGACGAAAGAACTGAAGACAGAACTGAAGACAGTGACATCTGAATGCAGAGGGCCGGTAATTTGACCGGAAGTTGTGGTGGTTATTTTCCTCCTTACTAAGCTTCCTGCGCTAAATGCGGATTTCGTACCAGTTTCAACATATACCTGTTATTAAAAATATTAGTATCATAGGCAAGAACATTATTGATTTGGTCTTATTAGTATTAAGCAATATTTAGTTTTTTTCACCCAATACTGTCTTTTCGCAGTAGATATTGCTTTCAAATAACAAGCGATAGCTACGCTGAGGTTCAGGAATATACCACGGAGATAATGACATGCGAGGGAATGAGAAGAATTCGAAGATCAACTGCGAGACCCGGGACGGGACTTGAGAGTGCAGACGTGTGCCAAAGTCCTCGGTGCCAGAGACATCGTTATTGCGAGTTATCATCACTGTAAATAAATATTATAATTAAGTAATTAGTCGTCCATAAGTCAAACACCAAGAAGAATTAGTCGGTACCTCTCACAGCCTAGGCAAGAAGCGTCGACACCATTCACATTCTCAGCATCAACACTAAAAATAAAAAGACTTCTAACCTCCCAAATTAGTATGAAATTAGTATGAAATTAGTATAAAGTACATTCTTCTAATAAGTAATAGAAATAAAGTTGGGATAATCCACACACGTTTCAACAACGATGTGGAAAGTGCACATTTAAATTATTATTCTTTATGCTAAGGGTATTGTACTTTTCCCAAAATGGCTGGCAAAGAGAGAACATAACTCTCCATGATTGTAAAATATGTGCCAACTTTGGGAAGTTTCGTTTTTATTTTATGTTATTCAGTCTATGTTATTTCTTCTCGCTTTTGGCTGTGGCTGTAGCTGTGGCTGTGAGAGGTATCATTTACTGTTATTGGTGGTGATAGAAGGACGACTATTTTCTTTAGTACTAATATCTATTTGCGATGAGGACATCTCACAATAACGATGTCGCCGGCACCGGGGACACGTCTGCACTCCCAAGTCCCGTCACACCGTTCTCTAAGTCTCCCGATTTCAGATCCCAGATCCCTCTCATGTCATTGTCTCCGTGTTATATTCCTGAACCTCAGCGTGTCACGATCTTCTAACCGACCAATGGTCATGTTACCAATCATCTAAAGTCTTTGGTCCTACTTTTCCATGCAACCCTATCTCTGCTGAGAAGCGTTCCACATATTACTTATCCCTCCTTACGAATACATAATCCCAAATATATAATATAAATAAATATTTCTGAATATTTATAAGACCAACTAAATAATGTTCTTGCCTTCGATACAAGCATATTCCTAATTGCCAAACACAAAACTCGCAAGACTTTAGACAGCTCGCCAAAATATGTATTGATCTACAGTAACACCCATTCAATGCATTCCATACAGAAAACATGCAATTTCGTAATAATGTTCACATACTAAATGTAGCTTCACACTCGTGGTCGTAAATCTGTATGCATAGGAAGTCAAACTACGATTCCACGAGGATCAAAATTCGCAATCTGAGGACTTTCTACAGTCTACCTCGTCTCCTTTTCAGCCAAGGATTGTAACAGAAGCTGTCAATAATAAAACGATAGTATGTTTCAAGCAAAGATAGTATTTCCAACGGTGTAATTCAACTATGTTCAACTTATAGGAAACTTGAAGCTAAATTCAGGAATGGAAGCATAAAGAATTAATAATAACTGAAGTGTGTGGGTTTTCTTTTTCATTTAAACATGAACTATATCTAAAATATTACTAATAATAGCCATTTTATACATTTTTCTTTCTTTCGTTTAAGTATTTGCAATATGTGTCGTACAACATAACATATACCGTATGAACATTTAATAAATGTTTACTTTTAAGTCAAGAAATCATGACAGCAAACTGTTACATCTATTTTGAGAATGAGCTCAAGAAATTGGGTTTTGTTTCATCCAGGAAAGGAGTTAGATAAACATGCAGAAACCATTCTTTGTTAAATTAAATGCGCTATTCTCACACCCGCATTAGAAGAAACTCACACTGACAGATTACTGTAAAAACTTGGAATTATGAAACAAGAAATCAGAATATTATATTCCCATTCAAATTTTCCATAGACTAGATCTAGACCTCTAGAAATGGCTCACTAGCAAAGTCTTGCTTCACTTGGTTATATTTCTAGTCAAATCAAATCGTAGTCTACCCAGAAAGAAAGAAATTGCACCAGCTTTACTTCTATTTCGTCCAGTGATGATATCGCACGAGGCATGTTCGTGACGTCACGTTCTAGACGACCTACAACTGGGCTTCTAAGAACTAATTAGTAAACTACAAAGGTATAACACTCGACTTCTTCAAAAGCATACGAAGTGTGATACGGTTAATAAGCCGCCCCGTGGTGGCCACGTCCGACTCTACCGGTGACCTGCAGTATGTCTGTAAGGCGCTGTTGCGTGTGCTCTCCGACAGATCCACCAGTGGAAACACCGAGGACCTGCCAGAACGGAAGGAAGAGTCTGGCACCGAACATGGCGTTCATGTCCAGAGGCGAATGGCGATGGTGTGAAATGTAGCTCACCTGAATACGCCTGTCCTGGATGACACAGCGTTGTCATCAGTAGTCTGAATTGGGGTCAACCTTTCAAAAAATAGGTACATAGGCCTACGTTTGATACTAGATGCTACCATATACCGGTAATGTGGTTTAAGAAATGTCCATCTGTTGCAGATTGAATAGGATTGTACACGAAGATGTTACATGTGGAACTATCACATTCTTCTCAATATTGTCCATTTGCTAAATATGCTTTTTTATAAATATATTTAGACATAGCTTGGAAATGATAAGCTGTCATGTCTGCATCGCATCAACTATGGAATATATATATATATATATATATAAGAGAGAGAGAGAGAGAGAGAGAGAGAGAGAGAGAGAGAGAGAGAGAGAGAGAGAGAGAGGACATGATATTTATGAAATAGCATTGTTGCGCTAGGATTGCTTACATATTGGTATTAAATAAAATAGGGGGCGTAGCATTCGTGTACGTCATATGTTTTCCCTCGTTTCGAGATCACAGATAAGCTTCAAGTAGGCTTCAAGCAATACTAGACCCTGAATGAATTCTTGAAAACAATCTTTGGCGGTGTTAGACAGACATCATTTTAAATGTTGATCCCGTAAACATGGGGTTTCTTTTCTATTTGAAAAATAAATTCGGTGATAAGAAGTGTCTCCTCTGTGAAGTTCTGGCAGCCTTAATTTCGATTTCGTGACGCAAGAGAGATGAGTCATCCCTTCACCTGACCCAGATTTACCGGCGAAGTCTTGGGGGAGGGGGGTGCGGCATGTGGTGAAAGGGAAGGGGGGATAACTATTCCCCGATAATCAATACGAGTCCACTGGGAGATACACAACATCTTACCAGCTGTGGAGACAAGTCTTAGCCCTGAGATGAGATCCTCATCCTGAGATGAGACATAGTCGTTCCCTGGATTAAATGTGATGGAGAAACAGGTAGACTGAGAGACGGTTAACCCTATTCCCTTTTCAGAGAAATACCACAGCCAAGGCTCCGGCTTAGTCCGACAATAACATGTTGGATTGCACAGATAAAAACAATAAGATTGTCTCAATAATCATGACAACCTTGACATCTGGGTCATATATAAATACGCAATGAATTTATGATTGGTTCCAGTTCTTGCGAACCAGGCGATTGCGTGGCCTTCTGGAAACTACTAGTATTGAACGCCGAAGCACACGCCTCGTCAGTTGTTAGTAGATTAACCGCCACTGTTGTAAGTGCTTAAGGACTATACATTACTGTTTCATGTTTTAAATATTCATTCACATATAGTCTGGCAGGTAATGTTACGAACACTTGTTTGGTACCATTACTCATAAACTATTCCACGCATGTCACTCAAATTTGGTACAATGTGAGGAAATGCATGTACCATACCAATAACATTTCACCGAATAAAAATTCTGTCTATTTAACGTATTACTATTTCACTTCACACTTTTGTTAAATATGCGGGGGTTTGCTGTTCTATCATGTTGGTACCAAACAGGGGTTTGTAACATTACCAGAATGACTATAATGTGTCGCTACTAACGAGGACCAGCAGGTACTGGAAGGTTTACTGCATCACTTGGGTGTACTGGTGTTACAGGTTTCCTCCTAGCTTCTTGAAGGCAGCTTAACCTGGTATGTTATGAGTTTCTAAATTAGGAAGTATTAAGTTATTAGGGATTTAGCATTTACATGTAATTATGTCCGTTATTAACTAACGATTTGGGCGGGTGGTAGCGCAGTGGTAGAACAGTTGGACTTCGGAGCCAAGGTTCCAGGTTCAAATCCCGCCCCCGGGGCCAGGCATCAATGTTCGCGATAGTTACCTTTCTGACAAGATATTGATAGAATGCGATGTCTGTAGAGTGGCAATGCAGTGATCATCCTTGGTCTTGTCAGTACCAGTCGGTGCTCGCAGGTTTACTGCAACATTCAGCGCTACTGATGTTGTGGGTTTCCTCCTGCCATAAACTGACAAGTCGTGCTATGTTAAAGAATCTTGAAAGCGACTTAAAACCCCAATAAAAAATGTTTTAAATAAAAACTAACGATTTGACATCTTTTGGATATGAATTGAAATTAGGGTTTAAAGCAACTCGAGATTCAGCTAGCCTTCCCTGCTGACCGTAAGCTATCTATATAGTCATGGGAAGGACATATAAACAGTACTTTATAATCAGAAGAGAAGGCTAAAAGAATTACTTTAAACCCTAATTTCAATTCATAACCAAAAGGTGTCCAATCGTTAGTTAATAACGGACATAGTTACATACATGTAAATGCTAAATCACTAATACATTAATACTTCCGAATTTAGAAACTCATAACAAATACCAGAATGAAAATTTCGTAATTCGATTACTGTCGATTTCTGACGGCCTTTAGTGGGCTTGCATGTACACGTTACATGTAGCTATGTTTATTCTTTGTTACGCCTAGGGTGACGTCAGCGAACCCACATGAAATGTGTCGAGTTCGCGCTTTCGTACATTCACCATTTAACATCAGTGCTTTCGTACACCAATTGAAAACATATATCCTATTCACAATGCTCACATATACTTTCTTCTTTGTTCGAAAAACTACTTACTACGAGCATCCATTCATGAGTCGTCATATTTTCGTTTGTATCCGGATTAGGCCAATGTTTCAGTTTGTTTGAATTGTCAATTTACTAGTATATACAATAGTATATTATATACTATAGTATTGAGATACACCTTAATCTATTGTCACACCGGTCTTAAGACGTTGTACGACCACCTGCGATGGGTGAATTTCGGGTGATCGCGGACCATCGGGGGGGGTGGGGGGGTGAATCGTGTAGGAAACTACATTGTATCTATCAGTGTGTGTGCTCCTCATTTGGCATGGTAGTTCATGGGGGAACCTCCTCTAACTACATTGACAGGAAATGTATTTGCAGATTTCACATTAATACGATGTGCGTGTGCTTATTGGGGCATATCGGACCGGATGTATTGGAGGAAGTGACATTGAACAAACACTGTCTGGGATGTTGTCATGACAACGGTTAGTCACGCATTATCGGATTATCCTGTAAAGGGTTTGCTATAATGTCCCAAACGAATTTCATTTCGTCCCTTTATTGAAGCCAAATGGGTTTCATTTGATGTCTTTATTATAGAAGCCGGGCGCACCTGTAAGATGTACTGCAATCGTAGCCATATGTTGGTATGTGCCTCCCGAAATGGACTTACGTCATGATGTACGCGTTTTTATTTAATGACAACAATCCAATTTCATCAATGTCCATAGGCCAACACAATCCCAACAGTCAAATAGCCTATACATGTTTCCGATGTTTCCATTGAATCCAACACGCATCAGAGTTATGTCTTTAAAAGGTCAGTTAGAAGGTAAATCCGATTGTGTTGTAATTAGATGTTGTAATCAACGTTGTGTCAGAAACAGAATCATCAATCATGTATTCGTTGTATGCAGAATAGTATGCTTCTGTATAAACGGAAATAAGGAAAAGTGTATACGATATGTAATGTGTGTCTGTGTGCTTGTGTGTTTGTGTGCGTGTGTGTGTGTGTCTGTGTGTGTGTCTGTGTCTATGTGTCTGCGTGTATGTATGTGTGTGTCTGTGTGTGTCTGTATCTGTGTGTATGTGTGTGTGTGTCTGTATCTGTGTGTATGTGTGTGTGTCTGTGTCTGCGTGTATGTATGTGTGTATGTATGTGTGTATGTGTGTGTCTGAGTGTGTATGTGTATGTGTCATTGTGTATGTGTGTCTGTGTCTGCGTGTATGTATGGATGTGTCTGTGTCTGCGTGTATGTATGTGTGTATGTATGTGTTTGTGTGTATGTGTGTGTCTGTGTCTGCGTGTATGTATGTGTGTGTCTGCGTGTATATGTATGTGTGTGTATGTGTGTGTATATCTGTGTGTGTGTATCCTATATAGGTTCGAGTTCCAGTCGCCAGCTATAATCAAAGAGAATCAACACATTCCATGTAATGCTATTGTACTGGTATGTTGACAGACATGGCTGATGGTTACAAGGCAGAAGCATTGGTCAATGTTGTTTTTCAATCAGAAAGTAATTTTCTATGATACATCGGATACTGTCGATCCTCTGTCGAGGTCAACGTTAGGAGAATGATCCAATGTTACTGTGTCTAATTAGCAGTCTTTAGCAAACTATATAGTCAGAATAGAAGATAATTGACAAAATGTGCAAGAGGGACAAATCAAATAATGGATATGTTTACCAGTGTTGGTATCACTGCACAATTAGTATGATATTTTTAGAAGAATATTGGGTTTCTGGGACTAAGGAATGTGATCTCCTACTTGGAACTCGAGGTATCGGAACAAAACATCGATGGTGATAGCGTAAAGGTCAAACCCAATTACTCCATTACATGGATGTTGTAGACACACTATTGTACTATTTGAAATGCTGAAATGTTGATTTTGGAGATTGCATATGAAAGAACCGCACACCTAATAATTATCAACATTTATAATTATCAAAATTGTCGATATTTCGAGGATTGTTGTGTTCGAGGTTGTCTAGTTTCGTTACTATCTGGCTCAGTGTTTGGATGGGGCACGACGTTCGACTAGACAAAGAAGGAATTACTGGAAACATATAGGATTCGTTCCTATTCCACACATAATATTATCCCACAGTAATCAGCTCAGCTGACGACAATGGTTCTACAGCCGAACAGGTGATGGTTTCGTCTGTTACATACATAAATATGTGCTATTAGACGGAACGATTTATTGTGGAATTAGTCTTGATCAAATTGGAAACACGGTGACGCAAATGTTCCCGTAATCGGAACAATGTGAGAGTTAATACCCATCCTTCTCTTCGGTGTCAACATATAGAATGGCTTCGTCTTTCGAAAATTCAACCGATCAACTTTGATTAATACGAACTTGGTGCACGAGAACCTATCTCAGAAACGGTAACATTGGAAATGGTTTTAACTAATATGGCAGAACGACAGCATGTACCTAGATAGTTTAGATATTCACAGAGCTGTTGGCGACTTTGGATCGTATTTAGACAGATGTATGGTTTTGTGAAATCCTGATCCCCTTGGTTTCACTAGTGACGCCACGTGACCGGGAACCAAAATGATTTAGTGAATTCAATGTAAGATAATGGAGTAAGAATAGAATGAACATATATTTGTTATCTAATAGTATGCATTTGCTATTCTAAGGCTCCATAGTATGGCATTACACATATCCAAATATAATAGGTAATTAAATCCAACTGTTTAGGATACATTGCGAAGTATGTCCTCTGGGATAAAACGTACAGCTATTCAGATGGAATTTATTTCTTCTCAGCATTTTTAAAAAGACCACCAAAACTCCAAATATCCTGATATCATTTCAGCCCATGTCCAAGAATATATCTGAAGCTCAATGGAAATTGTGGACTATTAACTATCGCAATAGCACTTTAAATATGAAGATTAGTTCACTACCCCCGATGGTTTTAGCCATTTACCGAGAATATGAAAAGCTTAGTTTAAGGCTAAATCGAAGTCCACAGACTAAATGAAAAATTAAATAATTTTTTTTTTAAATGCTCAACTTTTTCAAGGTGGCACCAAGTGGATTATTGTTAATCGACCTTCCTTGGTAATAATCATTAAAAAAAAGGAAATTAGATAGACCTCAATTCCGGGTTTAGGCCAGCAACTGGGTTTGGCTACCGGACTATACTCTTTAAATGTAGCAATATTATCACGATGTACGTGTCTACTATTAAATAATATAACATCCATAAAACTATGAGCACTGGGGCATTTTTGTAGAAGACAAGTATAGGCGACAAAGCCATTGTTGTGAGTCTCGTCGTAGCCCTTAAGATGATATTAATCGAATTGAGGGCCCATCTCAAAAAGTATTGTTTTGTTTATCTGCGATGAAATTCCATTGAACGACACCCTGTAGATATTGTTTTAACCGAGTTCTCATGTATCATAATAGCATTTTTATTTATCTCTACTAAATACATTACATAAGCTTTCTATTTCTTCGTGACTGTTGTATTAATTCGGCAATCTTGTTTTGTTTGTGTTTAGTCCGTACTGTTACAACATATAGTCGCACATTGGTACGATTGCTCGACTCTAGTGATATAGTACTATAACTGTCATCTTCAACTCCCTGGTATTAATACAACTGCACAATACAAGTGTCCATCAAATAGTACATTAGTGAGTGGATGAAATGCATTAGGACATTAGTAGCGATGTGTATTTGTATTATTCGTGTTAACTATATTCGCAATCACTTTAACTGGTTTCCATTTGCAAAAGTTTGTTAACTGAAATAATACAGATATGCATTGCACGGTTTACGATGATATAAGAAGCAAATTATCCTCATAAATCTTATGCGAAATAAAAAGCCAGTGAAGAAAATGTTAACAAATCCACAGATCTTTATTATTTTTAAATACTGCCCATACTTAGATAGGTCCTACCACAGTACATTGTCTTTATGTCCATTGTAAATTGCATTTACGCCAAATATAATTGCAATATGTAACCAAATGTAGAAAACAATTGCCTGTTCATATAGTCTTTTCACAAAATGTACAACTTCCAAGGTCCATTAAATATTTTTTAAATATTTTAAAATAATATACATCGATGTGATGACATAATTTACGTAAGATAGAAGCATTAATTAATTAATTAACAACTAGACTATCGAATGCCTCGGAATGGTATGATGACGGCGCGCGCGCGCGCGTGTGTGTGTGTGTGTATATGTGTGTGTGTGTGTATGTGTGTGTATGTGTGTGTATGTGTGTTTGTGTGTATGTGTGTGTGTTCGTGTGTGTGTGTGTTTGTGTGTGTGTGTGTTACAGGTATGTACCGGTATATTGTGTACTGGCATGTGCGAATGCTACTATTTGGTATGCATGTACCAATTTGTGTATCATGTATGTTTCCTTAGCTTGAATGTACATGTGCGTGAATGTTACGATAGATTACTACGATGTTGTCACCCAGTAACCCAGTCATCATTTGCCCCCCAAACAATCAATTTCGGATTCATGTAACTGTAACCTCAATGGCAATATCGTTAAATATATTTCCATACAATAATTGCGCCTTAAATATTAATCTCAGAATATTGATAGATATATATCATTATGTTCGATACTAGTAATACATTTCATGCTAAAGCATTGGAATTATTATTGTGTAATCTATGGCTAATCAATATATTGATGTCTTGAGGCCGCGACATACTGAGACAATTATTGCTATTAATTTGCCACCGTCGCATTAATATGTACATATTCTGTGAACAAATAATATATTCATGAGATTTGTTCATAAAGTGGTGGAAATTTACCGTCCAGTGTACGCAAAAGTGTAATGTTACACAATTGGTTTTGTTTTACATTAAATGCAATTAATATCGACTAGCATAAATCTGTGAGTTTGTCGTGGCAACAGATCGTCATTATTTCGTCTCCGTATCACGCAGTAGTGTCCACAATATCAATGATCCATCCATCATAATGCAGTTTCATGATAAAATATATATTTTTAGAAGATGCATTGCATGTAATGGTAACCTACTGATAAGTGTCAGAATATTAGATTCACTCTCTGTTACCTGTAGCATCCATTGTCTTTCGACGCACCAAATTCCCGCATGTCTCTCTTCTTGTTCGTGGTAATCAATATTTGGAGTGTTTGATGAATGACAAAGTTATTTCAAATGTTATTTTTTGGACATCCATGTAATATTATTTTCAACATGATTTACAACGAATATGCATGCTTTACATATATTGTTTCGGATGAATACAATTTTGAGAATATGCTCTTGGCATCCAGCCTCCTTATTGATAATCAATAGCTGGCGTATCATGGAACATGACGAGGTGAGCAGAATACACTGTAGTTACACGTTAGCTGATGATTAGGAGACTATGATGTGTCACGTAATTCGTGCAAGTATTAGAAGTATCTACCTTTCACGTGTTTTATCCTTTCTGTTTTTTAAAGACATTACCTAATGTATGTTTCAAAGGTCAGTAAGCAATGTATTATATGAAGAAAACATGTTTGTGTGTATGCGTCTATGTTTGTGTGTGTGCGTATGTGTGTTGCGTGTGCGTGTCTGTCTGTCTCTCTATCTCCTCCCTCTCCCTCTCTCTCTTCATATCTCTCTCCATCTCTCTCTCACCATAACATTCTCTCTCCATCTCTCTCTCTCTCTCTCTCTCTCTCTCTCTCTCTCTCTCTCTCTCTCTCTCTCTATATGTGTTTTTATTTTATTACAACGGTAACATCAAATAGTCCATGTCTAGTTCCCTGGATGTGTCAGCTGTTGGTGTTTCTATTTTCTTATATTGGGACAAGGATCCGACATCTGTACAAATAAGACCTACGGGCGAAAGCAGCTGTATGACGTTAATCTACAGTAGGTACAGATGCACCTTATCAAAACCAGTTCTATGCTAGAGACGGATCTCCACCGCGGATAAGACGCCGGGCCTCGGGGAGAAAGATCCGTCTCAGACTATATAGTGTATGGTTTCATAGACTAATTCGCAGAGCAGATATTCGCTTAAAGCGGTCGACACTTCTAACGACCATGTTTTAATTAACCACTAAGACTCACACACACACACACACACACACACACACACACACACACACACACACACCACACCACACCACACACACACACACACACACACACACACACACACACACACACATACATACACACACACACACATACACACACACTCACACACACACACACATACATACATACACACACACACATACACACACACTCTCACACACACACACACACACACACACACACACACACACACAGATATGCCCCAGAGCTTATACCTCCAAGCAGTACATCTATTACCTAAACACAGGTGTGGTCATGTCATAGATTTCTCAGCTATGTAATCTTCACCTATGAGGACATCCAGCCTGTAACTAATCAGTGTCAGAGATACAGTTTACATACAACTGTTCTAATCTCTATAGATGATATGTGCAGTAAAGGAAGTATTGCTTCTAAAGATAGCATTATCTTCTGTGTATCTAGAAGCTGTTTTTCTGTAGTGAAGTTGTCACAATATCCTGGTGGGAGAACATTTAAAGAATAATTAAGGTTTCATGTCATAATAAATTTTGCTTATACTTTCTGCATACTATGTTCCTAAAGAATGGTTCAGACTAGTACGGATACACAGTAACTGTCTTGATTATTTTACATGGTATATATATATATATATAGTGTTCCAGCAGTAAAATAGTCTTTCAAGACTACGGTACTCCAGAAATAAAATTATATTCCTCTATGTTTCCCATTGATTACAACATGTTATTTGTTTTTCATTGTACCATTTACATTATTTACTAACATTACCCTTTAACCCTCTCCATGCTGAATGCAACCAGAAATGCCCTAAAGAGCAGTGTCTGCCTAATCCAGTAGGGAGAGAGTTCTGAAATAATGTAAAAACAATATAGTTATCAAATTATATATGTAAAAGTGTGTATGTATGTATATTTCTCATGAAGCTGGGTTAACCCTTTCCCTGCTGGATTAGGCACTGCTCTTTGGGGCATCTCCGGTTGCCTTCAGCATGGAGAGGGTTAAAGCATCATTCACAATAATAAATTGGGGATGGGGAGGGGGGGTGGGGGTGTAATCCATTACATAGTTTCAAGTCATTTGGTTTTATGCTTGAATTCGAACAAGGTCCACATTCTTCAAAGAAGTAGATCAATCATTGGGAGTGACATTAATTGACTGCAATGGCTGTAAGTGTCTGTACATGCCGACCAGATAGAGTTACCCGCTCCTTATCATCTATACGCAATTTATTGTCATGTCGACCCTGCGTACACGTGTCACTTGACTAGTCCGCAGCATATTCAGGGATGTTAATGATCTGAAAATGTGTTTGTTTCATGTGTTTGTTACACTGCATGTCTATTTAAACTGAAGTGTATTGTATGAACATTAGTAATATCAACTGTAACCTTCTTTCCAATCAGGTATTAAGTGCAAATTTATTACATAAAGTGGTAAGAAGTCAAATGTAACTCATCAGGTTAATGCATATATATTCTTTCCACTGACAAGTATGATTTTCCCCCACATTTTTTACTAACTTAGAATTATATCATTTCCTAATTAATTATACCTATAGCGATCACTACACATGTAGTTATGACATCACATTTCTTGAGTAGAAATTCCCCAAACTCATCACAGCAGCATATATGATGCTGGGTGCTTTCTTTTCATGCAGAACAGTGTGCAAGTACTCCACACAGTAAAACTATCCAAAGGTTTATTGAGAGCAAGCCACTATAGGGATTCATTTTTTTGTTTGCAATTGGGATACTGCATCATATACTTCTTTTCCATATTATTCTATAGTTAGAAATACTATTATATTATTATGTAGAAACATTATTGCTTTTAAACACTAAGAGATTTTGCCACTATAATAGGTTTCACAAAGTTGAATCCAAAATAGAAAGATCTTTATCATGTCTTAAAAAATTAATAAAAACTTTAAAAAAATTATATATTACTAGTAATGTAGTATTGCTAGTAGTATATGTTTTAAAATATTAAATTATTAATTTTTTTTAATTACTAGTAGTAATCATGGCAATACAATATCTCAGTTCTTGTTGGATTTTGATTCCCACTGCGCCGTTAAGAAATAAATCGCCCATTAACTTGCTTGATTACGGTCGGTCATGTAATTTAACCTATGACCTCTGAACAGTTCTGCAGATTTTACATGTGCCAAGCACTGCTGTCATTATCTCTGCTAATTAACCGGCTAGATATATGACCCTGATATTTGATATTTCAGATTATCTGATAATGCAGGTGTTTTGTTACACATATATTATGAGATACGTGGGTGATGTATTAAATGTTATACATATTTCTATATTGTGTCTAGGTACGCTTGTACAAACACCCCCAAACACTTAAGAAAATCCTGATATAAATGATAATTGTTGATTTTGTTTTATAATTGTTTTATGTTTTATAATATTTAAATACATAAATAGAGTTTGCTTTATCTGATTATTGGTAGATTTTTTTAGTGAACGTTGAAAAACAATAACAATAGTTACATTATCTGTTGCTGATTTGTTTGTAGTGAACATGGTTACCATGGTTACTGACTATTTAAATAGTGAATTTGGATAAACATAATGACAAATATTCTGAAATATATTATAGGGAATGTAATGTAAAATAACACAAGAGTTGCACAGTTTCATTAAGAATATTCTAAAGATCAATGACATCCATTTTCATATTTAATAAGTCAGAAATGGCAATTTAAATTCAGTATTAGCAAACAATGGTGTCTACTTCATTGCAATGCTTCCTTATACGTTGTATAATATTAATACATGCACGCCAAGAAGACCTCAGAAATTAATATGGTGATTTGTTGCTGAGCAATACGTAATGATCAGATGATGAAATAAATTCTGTTTCCCATTTCTGACATTGCTAAATAACAAAATCCGACACAAAAATGGTCAGAATTATTTATTGATGCCCGGTAAATTTCCTGCACCAACGCGATTCATCCCCAAATGCAAATCTGTACATGAATTGTAATGTATATTTTAATGGAGATTTTATTCTTGTTAGTATATATTTTATGTTTTTGTATGAAGAAGGATGTGAATGAGATGGAGTTGTTAATATTACATGAGATCAGAGGTCGCGACAATCGACTTTCTTGTCACATTCTCATTGGTTTTAGTGATGTAGTCCCTGGCAACAACATCCTACCTGTATTGGAGGTCGGAGGTCGGAGGTCGGAGGTCAGATATAATTAAATATTAGTGTGGTGTTGTTAAGGAGTAACATTAATGTTGTAAATGATTGACATATTTGTAGTAACCACGGTAAACAGGTAGCTGAATAATGGACATAAAAAAAATGATTAATTATAATGATATCTACCGTATGGTTTTGTCACATATAGGCTGAACATTTATTGCTTTAAATATAAATATGGCATTAATATTTATTTACCATCAATTCATTCAGTTTTCTGTCCAATACTCATCGCGTATGGGTGAAAGATACCCGCTGAGATGTAAAACAATAACTCACTCACTCACTTTCCAATTACAACATATTGGTCATTTTCTATGTTTACCCACTAATGGTCAAAACAGGGGCCGTATACTGGTCTTTGTATTCAGTAACATGCTAGTTCTCAGGTGTGTGGTGACACAGCAAGGTCAGTCTGAAAGTGACCACAATCCCACCATTCTCTCTCTCTCTCACTCTCTCTCTCTCTCTCTCTCAATCTCTCTCTCCTCTCTCTCTCACTCTCTCTCTCTCTCTCTCTCTCTCTCTCAATCTCTCTCTTTATGTGGTGGCACATGGTCCCGTGCATTGCACGGCTGACCGCTCAGGTTAAAGTGAAGCACGTTCTAGCTCGGCTG
>JAUTBT010040889.1:0-17248 GCA_032361225.1 Lepetodrilus schrolli | reverse complement strand
CGATATTGATAGGATGCGATGTCTGTAGAGTGGCAATGCAGTTATCATCCTTGGTCTTGTCAGTGCCAGCCGATGCTAGTTGGTTTAATGCAACATTCAGCGGTACGGATGTTGCGGTTTTCCTCCTGCCCTAAACTGACAAGCCGTGATATAAGTGAAAGAATCTTGAACGCGGCTCTAAAACCCAATTCAAGTCCCTGTGGAATTAATCATAATAATCTAAATTATTGGACATTTACAGTTGTGTCTAACAGGGAGACGGTTTCTCTTTATCATTTGTAATATTATTTATTTTCAGACAGTTACAAAATACTTCAATCAATATCTTACTGGAAAGGTTGGAGAAAGGTTCGAGCTAAGTTAAAGTCTTATTTAATTACCAAGAATTTACGTTAAAATCACACTGAACATAGTGTGCAAATATAAGATTTACGCATGATTAAGGATAGATCTATAAATATTTTAAATAAAAATTATTCGCATATGATCAGTATGGTTGTTGATAGTGATATTCATAGTTCATGTATGCATTCATGAATAGCAAATAATATACAAAAATATATTAACTTACTAATAAGTTGTCATATGTTGCTAGTACATTATATCCTAATTATTTTATATTAGACCACACGTGGCGTTTAATGTAAAGTACAAATACGAAATCTACAACAAAGCGAAATGATGCGTTAGTAATTGAACTGTGAAATTTACAACCTTCAGGAAAATGACCCCGGAAAACTTCGTTGACTTCCTTAGGGTAGAACAAGAGGTGAGGATGAGAAATAATACATTTACGGATCTATTATTATACATTTAATTTTCTATCTTCTGTATTTTGACAGTAAATTCATGAATAGGTCCACATGGGTTTAAATCACACACACACACACACACACACACACACACACACACACACACACACACACACACACACACACACACACACACACACATGCAAGATATACTTGAAGGTGTTGACAGTGTCATCGTTTGAATGTACTCTTTATGTATTTTATTTATAACTATTTGTTTAGAAGAACTGCTCTCTCTCTCTCTCTCTCTCTCTCTCTTTCTCTCTTCTCTCTCTCCCCCCCCCGGATTAGGCACAGTCACACCTCTATAGGGTATCTCCGGTTGCCTCCAGCATGGTGAGGGTTAATAAGACATCTACTCTGTATGTACTCGGGGTTTGTTGGTATATACGAGTACTGTAGGTGATGTGATTAATTTTGTGGGTTTATTCCAGGAAAACGTCACAGTAGCCACCGCCAGAAAAATAATCAGGAACTTCGTCGACGACACCAGGATAACACTGAGCAACGCGCAGTTTAGTGAAAAAGAGGTGTGGCGTTTTATGAAATTATTTTATAATTGCTTGACTTCACATTTTCATATCTATTCACAAAATATTTCTAAAACAGGAGGAAATAGCTAATAGTATAACAAGTGAAGAAGTTATTAAAGGCATACAATCACGGGTTTGTTTACATATTCCATGGTCAAACGTATTTTTACATGAAAGTAGGTAGTATAGTATGTCGCTACGGTACAGTTCCAAAATTCCAATTAGTATTTGTTTTCTCTGTGAAATCTCGAATTGCATTAAATATAATTACTTTGATTGGCGTTGATTTCTAAATTTCAAATATTGATTGCCACATTTTATATCTTTTTATATTTTATGCTGTTGTCATATCTTACTCAGTACTGGAATTCGAGATATAATTATTTTATAGGATATGGATTGATTCTTGAAATGCAGTTCTGAACTTCCGGTCTGTCACTGCGCATGTCGTATTTCTACAGTTCTATGACTACTTGCTATCCACTGAGAACGAGTTGCTCAGCGACGCTTACACCAAGGTTCAAATGGACATGTCCCGGCCTCTGTGTGAATACTGGATTGCGTCCTCGCACAACACGTGGGTGTTTTAATTTTCTTTATTTCAAAAGAAGTAGTATTATGTTATAAAAGCTGATAATCTTTTTCATTTTTATTGTAATGATTATTATTATATAATATGATGATGATAATGATGATGATAATGATGATGATAATGATGATGATAATGATGATGATGATGGTGATTGTGATGATGATGGCGATGATGATAATGATGATGTGATGATGATTATGATAATGAAGATGATGATAATGATAATGAAGATGTGATTGGCCATTGTCATAATAATCATCATCATTATTAATGGTATTATTATTATTATTATTATTATTATTATTATTATCAATACCATTATTATCATCTATATTCTTACATTTTCGAAAATTATATAATTATATATTATTGTATATATAAATTTCCAAAATATAAGAATATACAGATGATGATGATGGTAATAATAATAATACCAATAATAGTGATGATGATTATGATGATAGTGGGCCCTATTGTGTGTGTGTGTGTGTGTTAATTCATTCATTCATTGATGCTCGGGCTTATGTTTTGTTGCTGTTCCTAGGTATACTATTAAGTAATTCAGTATTGTTTCTGTTTTCCAGATACCTTACAGGAAACCAGATCGCAAGCGAGGCCTCAGTTGAACCATATATCAGAGCTTTAAGAATGGGATGTCGTTGTGTGGAGTGTAAGTAAAATGTGTACAGTAAGTTCTGTAAATTATTAATGATAATAATAATAATAATTATTATTATTATTATTATTATTATTGAAAGCGATACAAATTAGAATGTTATGTACATTATCATTTCCTGGATATAACATTTCTTATTTGTGAACATACAAAGAACTGAAAACCTATCTAAAGTTGTACAATCTTTGCGAAGATAATAATCAAAACTATTTTAAGAAAGCAGATGTTGAAAAAAAGATACATATATTTCACTATAGTTTTGCCCTTTGAGGTACATGTACAATTCACATTCCAATGCAAGCCATCAACTTGAAAAGCAATGTATAATTTTACCAAAAGATTTCTCTGAAAATGTCTCAATTGACTAATTTTTTGTTGATGTTATGATCACCTTCTAGTGGATTGCTGGGATGGGCCCAATGACTGCCCAGTCATCAAACACGGGAAGGTCAGTCTGGTGTCCTCTGTTCCTTTCATGGACGTCTTGAGAGCCATCAAGGACAACCTTTGGCATGCATCTGAGTAAGTCTTTTTCAATACGATACACAGCTTTAATTTATAGTTGGGAATATGATGATGATGTCTTGTCGTCTGGTGTATTTGTATTTATATTTGTATTTTTTTTAACGGTTATATGGCACTTCAGTCTGACTGACTTATCGAAATCGATTTTTGTATGTAACAGGTTAGCATAAACTTTTAGCATAGTTTTCAAATACAGAAGTATATAGTTTAGCAGCAGTTTCAGATATAAACTGGTTTTGAGAGAATGTACAATATTGTTACCTTTAATATGATATATTATATATTGTACCGCATATAGTTTTCTGTAAGCTCGCGTTTGAAGTAAAACATACCCAATGTAACGGCTTGACTTTGTGGTATAGCCCGATTTATTTAAGGCTAAGTAGTTATATTTCACTAGTTTTATGACTTAGCTAAGTGGTCTTTATCATATTATCAAGTTATCTTTCTATGCGTTATTCCATTAACGTAATATGTCAAACAATAAAAAAAAAAACACACAATAAAACTAAGAAAATATTAAAGTTTATTTTTGCGTTATGATGCTAACCCAATTGGTCACTTTACTGTGTAACAGGCCTTATTAACAATAATACTTATTAGCAACAATATTTATTAACAATAATCCTTATTAACAATGATATTTATTAACAATAATGCTTATTAACAATAATACTTATTAAGAATAATACTTATTAAGAATAATACTTATTAACAATAATACTTGTTAACAATAATACTTATGACAATTTTATTCTGAACCAGCTATCCTGTGATATTGTCACTTGAAAACCACTGCAGCCTCAAACAGCAGAAAGTCATGGCCGCTGCACTTAGAGACACATTCAAAGGTAACGTAAAGTATATACTACTACTAATACCACTACTATTAATAATAATCACAATCAGATATACTAGTATCTATGGAAAGTCTTTCCATGGACCAGGACATGTACATGGTCGTATGATCTATACAATCTTAGTCACTTGCAGTACAGTCACAGAATTAATTTGCAATGAGATAATAATGTAACATTTCAGAGATCGTTAAAGTGTAAAATACCAATAATTAATTGAAAGTAGTATTTACTGCTTATATTGAATTGATGATTGTTGAATAATTGTTTGTTGACATATTCCTGTTGACAGAGACAGCAGAAGCTGATCTTCTCTATTGCTCAGTAACCAATGAATGTTAAACAATAGGATTTCAAAAACTTACAAAACTCAACAAAATAACTCAATGACCGATAAATATTTTGTGGGGAAGAATTCCACCAAATTTTGGAACTTGGTTTAAGGAATCTGGTGCCATTCTTCTTCCAATGTGTTCTTGAAGAGTATCTGGCGCTTGTAGATATTTGGAAATCTTTAATTCAAAAAGGCTACTGGCCCTTAATTAATTTTGTTGAGTATACACTGTATATGTAATGATATAACTCCTAGTGCATACTATTATAGCTGTATCTGTATTATAGTATATGCATGCGATAAGGTTAATTTTGTCGGTATTAGGTGATCATGAGTTTGGAGTAATATTATATTTTAATTAATATCCATATTTTCAGATGACCTGGTGTCTGAGCAGCTGGACCCAAGAGAAAATCAATTGCCATCTCCTGACGCTCTCAGACGAAAGGTTCTAATTAAGGTTTGGCGATCTCTTCCATCCAATATTTAAATAGTTTCGTTGGTGTGTGTTTGTGTGTTTGTGTGTGTGTGTGTGTGTGTGTGTGTGTGTGTGTGTGTAGTGTAGTGTAGTGTGTGTGCGTGCGGGCAAGTGCGTGTGTGTATGTGGTGTGTGTGTATGTGGTGTGTGTGTATATGGTGTGTGTGTGAGAGAGAGAGAAGAGAGAGAGGGGGAGGGGGAGGGAGGGAGATAGATAGAGAGAGAGGGTGGGGGGGGGGGGGGGAGGGAGTGGACTATGTCATATTAGAATCTTAGAATAATTCATAGCATGGTGATGACCCAATAATCGTTAAGCATGATTATATACTTAATGTGGGTTCATTTTTGGATCACTTTGTGAATATTACAATTTATTATTCTTCGTTAATTTCTGACCATTGTTGTTTTGGTAGGACCGGAAGTTGAAGGGTGACGACAGTTCCGGGGAAAGTATGTATCACTTGTATTTATAAACTTCTGTATGTAAATGTCATGATTCCTTCCTTTTAGTACACAAGTCCAGATGCATGCACTGTATTGTGTTGATAATTACCATGGCAACTATGGTGCTTCTGTTATCTTGTCATTTATGTGTCTATTTATACGTAATACATTCCTCCTTTCTGTAACCCACTCCCAGCTGGATTAAAAACATGTACAGCTCCTTAGGTTGTCTCTAGCATGCAGAGAGTTAACGTTCCTCTTAATATAAATAAATGGTCTATACAAGCATAGCACCTGTTATAATAGTTCTATTCAATATAGCCTTCATCCAGTACAGACGACAACTAGTCTGTCAAGTGGGCATTAGTGCTATATTATAATGACAGCAAGCCATTTACATTTGTATTGGAAATTGTAATTAATGACACTGTATTTCTATAACCGTTCTTTCAGAGAGATATTCCCTAACAGTCAGAAAGACAGGAGTCTTGTACATACTGAACGAAATGGATCGGGTAATGATTTCTTGATAAGACTAACTATATTACAGGTTATATACCACCAAATAAAATCCCATAGACGACAGTGTTAACGGATTTGTGCATAACTACTGATTCAGTCATACAAATACCACAAAACAAACTTTATTGCAAAGTTCATTTCCCCAATCAAAAAAAAAACACATGTCAACTAGCTTGTTTACACTTCAGAGTAAGTTGCATGACGTCAACGTTACCGTTCGCACTCAGTAATATACTGTAAACTTCAACTATCATAACCAATCCAGGGCCCGAAAATCCCATCTATGCTGAACAGGGTACGGTCATCGTTTTTGGCGGCAAATTCAAATTATTTGGTGGTTTATAACCTATAGTAATATCTAATTTGTAATACATCAAATCTTTGAAGCTTGAACCATTGTCTTATCCTTGCTCATCTACGATGGCCTTATCTATGATGATCTCATCTATTATGATGGTCTTATCTATGATGGTCTTATCTATGATGGTCTCATCTATTATGGTCTTATCTATGATGGTCTCATCTATTATGATGGTATCATCTATTATGATGGTCTTATCTATGATGGGCTCATCTATTATGATGGTCTTATCTATGATGGTCTTATCTGTGATGGTCTTATCTATGATAGTCTTATCTATGATGGTCTTATCTATGATGGTCTCATCTAATAGTATTCTATACCCACGACGTTATTACTAAGCTTTCAAATAAGATACTGCACTACTGCGTTTAAATACACATTATCATTACGTGGAACGGTGGATTAACTACCCCGTCCATTCCAGGCGTGGGTGCCACTGAAGTGTGTTGTTACTGAGAAGGAGCTGATCTACAACCCCAAAGAGGAGCAAGATGGTGAAGAAGATGAAGAGGATCTGGATGACTATGAAGCGAGTACAAGCCAGAAACTACATGAAATTTAGAAAAATACAACACGTGTATAAAACAACACTACATTGTAGTGCAATCTATACACTTTATTATTATTATCATTATTATTATTATTAGTGTTGCTGTCATTGCTATTATTATTATTATATATTATTATTGTTATTATAATCCTCATAATCCTCATCATTATTATAATAATAATAATAATAATAATAATTATTATTATTATTATTGATATTGTTGTTATTATTATTATTACTACTACTACTACTACTAGTCATTGGTAGTAGTAGTAGTAGTAGTAGTAGTAGTAGTAGTAGTAGTAATAGTAGTAGTAGTAGTAGTAGTAATCTATTATTATTGTTGTCATTATTAAAAGCAATACAAATTAGAATGCTATAATATAATATAGTTAGTCATGTGTCTTCAAATCCTTTCAATCCCTTTTCAATTTCCTTTCCGCCAGAGTCATATTGCTATATTAATTCCATATAGTGTATGATTTATGTTTTCCCTAGCAACGTAGCCAAACAACGAGATCATTCAGAGATGTTAATAGCAACTTTCATGTAATAACAGAATTCGTTTGTGGTATGTGTTGCTTTAAAACATTGTTTGGTATGTTAGGATTATGACAGCGACGACGATCACTTTGAAGAAGAGCCTTGGTTTCACGGCAAGTTGAATGGAGGAAGCAATAGCGCTGATGTCTTGTTGAAGCAGAACCCAGTGAATGGCACGTACCTCGTCCGGCAAAGTGAGAAGAATGTAGGGGATTACTCGCTGTCATTTTGGTAAATACATTAAAATTATTGAACGTTACGGTAGCACAAGAAGCCGTGTTTCACACGAACTAGCCAATGGCACCGAGTTCTATAACCGTGTAAATATTGCACACGTCAAGTGTGGGTACCGTTGTTTCATGAGACCCATACACATAAATCCAGTAGCGGCATTTAAGTATCCTGGCAGGTTTACCAATCATCATTATATGTTTGAATAATATAATGTTTGAATCATATAAAGCCAAAATTAGTTTATGTACACTATTTACACGAGGTTTACTTGCACGTCCAAACCAATCCCATTGGAAATCAACGCGAAACTATTACAATTTGTCTGGGAAACATTTGGAGAAAAAAAGCTTGATATCTGGTACTCTATTATGGAGGAATTTGATATGTCTTGTCACTGGATCTGCATCAGTAGTGTCCACCAGAACAGCTGGAGACCAATCCGCCATCTGCACATATTCCATGTCACGTATGCACACACACACACACACACACACACACACACACACACACACACGAGCACTTACACACGCATTCACGCACGCAAGTACACCCACCCACGCACAACAATTCCATATAATCACTTTTAACTATCCCCATGCTGGGGGCAACCAGAGATGCCCTAAAGAGCCATGTCTGTGCCTAGTCCAACAATACTGAAAATGTCCTAGCAGTCCTCCAAACTCCAACGGCAGCTTTAACCTCCGCATAATCCATCCCTTCTTTATCGTAAGGTGGAATGGGCCACTTCTGTTATATAGCATCCCCTGAAACAACGTCATATTCCTACTTCATGGCATTGACGGATGTTAAGCATATGCGTTTCACTAAAGGGTCGCACTGCTGTCCGGGCCTAAATCAGGGCGTGCACCATGCTTTTACTATAGCAGGAAATGAAGTAAACCTACTGGTACCACGAACGTGATGTCAAACGTAAGCATGGTGCGTATTTCAGTAATGGTTATGCAGTAAGGTGTTAGAAACTATGCTGTATGGCTATGCTCTCCTCCTGAATCTAGGCTTGGGCGATCCAACCACTGTCGAATCAAGAAGAAGGACGTGGACGGACGTGTCATGTACTACTTCAACGACTCGACGTGTATCGAATCGATGGCTGGACTTCTAGATTACTACAAGACAAACCATCTGCATCTGTCCACCCAGGAGTCGGTCATCCTGAAAGACTTCATATACCACCGGCCAGACTATTTTACCAAGAGGTATACAGACCAAATAATTGATAATCAAGGTATCGTTCTATGACGCTCTCGTATCTACTAAGAGTCCATAGCGCTGGAATTGCATTTCATATTGGACTCAAGTTTTGAAATGTACGTGTCACCTAAATTAAAATATTTAAATTTGTATTTTTATATATAGGCTCTGGTTTGGTTTTGCCTTATGCAGTATAGACTAGGCGATTGTCATCACTGCAACAGTGTTGCTGCGATATTTGTTGCTTATAGTGAAAATTCTCTTCTCTCGCATGTGTTGCCACGACAAAATTGACATCGCCTTGAATAGGAACATGTTCTATTCCGTATGCGGTCGCATATAATGTATTGCAAAGTGTTGCGGAGGAGACAGATGTTGCCGCAACTTATAGACAAATTGTTGCGGCGATGAAAATCGCTTAGTCTATAATGGCCTTTAGGGGTAATTATACCGTTTCTTCCCACTATAATTTATCATGTAAATGCGGTTTTTTTAGCTGACTTAAATCAACGTCAAAACCTTACGAAAGCTTCATGAAACGCTGCCCAGGGCCATGTTTCTCAGAACAAGTTACAGTTAAAATTGATTGAAAGTAAAACTTTAGGAACCCGCTACGAATGTATTTCTAGTTGCCAGAACCACTTTTATCGCTACAATATTTTTAGATAATCATATCCTCAAGTAACGATAAAAGTATTTTATGTAATGGACTCACACTTGTAGCGGCTTCCTAACATTTTACTTAAAAAATCAATTGTAGCAACAACTGTTCTGGGGCAAGTTCCACAGAACGATCGTAGCGCTACGAGAGTCGTAAGTCATTAGCAACTCAATGTTAACGTATAGGATTTACGTTACGATTATTTTATGGAACTGGCCAACTTGAAGGTAAACTTGAAGATTCTGAGGACAAAACCTAGCTGTGATGTATGAGAGATTGACATGAAGGGATGGGCATTGATTGCCGTGTGTGCATACATCTTGAACTAATAATTCGTGACGTTAGTTCATTTGAAACAGCAAATTGAATTTGCGTAGAAAACGCCATTTATCTCGGTAAAACGGAACCAAATCACTAGGTCTAAGCTAGGCCCGGAGTTTGATGCAAAGATATTAAAGTAAAGTAAAGTTACATGATTTATATAGCGCCATTATCCAGAAAAAAATGTCTGCTCAAAGGCGCTTAATCGTATGCTCGCTTAAAGAGAAATGTTTTTAGATGGATCTTGAAAGCTGACAAGTTGGAGATGTCCCGGATATTATTGGGTAGGGCATTCCACAGCACAGGACCAGCCTTCATGAAAGCTTCTTGTGCGTGTAGCGTGTAGTATTATCATACGAATCATACATATGATGACTCAAGAAGACGCAAGTTCAGTATAATACTGATGTTTGAATACTAGTATTTGTAAATAAATATGCAAACGTTGTTTGTAGCTGGTACCATGGCCACCTGAACAGGAACATGGCGGAAGATGTATTGAGAGCTTCCCCCGAGGATGGCACATTTCTCGTGAGACAAAGATCAGAAGGAGATGGCTTCGCCCTTTCATTTAGGTAAATACAAGCATTGGCTCCTTGATTCCAGATTCATCCTTACTATTTGGAGTCTCTATGCCATTACATATGAAATAATACTAGACTAATTGTTCGTCATTAGAATGCTTATCGTTTTTTTTCCAAGAGACAATCCTCAATATACATCGTTATGGGTCCAGGAATTAGTTGCTATTGTCGCTATTTCACCTAAAAGCCGTTTGATAGTTTCGAGTATGTAAAGTAATACTGTAAAATACGTATATTTCGCGGACGCAAATTTCGCGCAAATGCTAAATTTACATTTTCGCGGGAATTAAATTATGCGCATAGTAGTAGTAGCAGTAGTAGTAGTAGTAGTAGTAGTAGTAGTAGTAGTAGTAGTATTGTCATTATTATTTTGTATTCATCTAAATAAGGTACCACGGCAAAATACGACATTTCCGTGTCTACAAGCAAAATGGTCCTTACGTGATTGGAATGTACCGGTTTTCAACGTTGGTGAAGCTCGTTGAATACTTCACTAGGCATCCAATATACAAGAATATGAAGCTGAAGACCTCTGCTGTTACTGACACCACTGCCAACACGGTACTATACTGACACACTGTGAAAACTCAACTTCTACTCAACTCAACCTCTAGTTTAGTCATAACAATTTAGCTATTGTCACAGCAAAAGAAAGTTAGGTGTCCTGTTAGGTGTGCAGGGTAGCACAGTGGTACAATATTGGACTTCGGAGCCAAAGGTTCCAGGTTCAAATCTCGCCCCTTTCTGACGCGATATTGTCTGTAGAGTGGCAATGCAGTTATCATCCTTGGTCTTGTCAGTACCAGCCGATGCTCGCAGGTTTACTGCAACATTCAGCGCTACGGATGTTGCGGGTTTCCTCGTGCCCTAAACTGACAAGCTGTGATATAAGTGAAAGAATCTTGAAAACGGCCCCAATTAAAATAAAAGTGTGTCCGGGCCAGGACATTTTAGGTATAGTCAGAGCGCCCCCCAAAAGGTAGGTGTCCTGTTAAGTGTCCGGACCAGAACACCTAACGTGGATGCTAAAAAATAAACAAGGATACCAGAGGTCAAAGTGTCCTGTCAGGAACCTGGCTGATCCTTGCTAGGGTACTAGAACAGGATATATATTATTGCTGTGAGTTGTTTATTTGAAACATCACAGCAGAAATATCGCACAATGTAATGCATGGATTTACGACACAAACCGGCGATCAAAGAATCAGACTTTTATATGTATTTTGGGTTTAATAGGTGTGTTGAACTGAGGCGAAACTAGATAATGTAGATGGTAAATCTGCTGTGTGTTACATTATCAATTATTGCTATAATTATTATATGAACTACTTTCTCCAACGACCGACACGCCTGTTCAGTTATCTGAAGAACACTTCTGGTTTGACATCAGATGATGGAGATATTAACAGACTAAATATAGCGATATTAATTTACGCGATATAAATAATAATAATCTATGTTTTTAGTGGTTGTAAATACTGTTAATGTAAACAGCTTCACTATTTGTGTTGATCGACTGTTCGCACTGTTTCTTTTAGTTTGACGACAATGTCGCCATATACGAAGCGTGGATCTACAATGATCCCAAATGTCCGACAGGAATTAGCACTGTAAGTATACCAGACATGTCTGATATTAATAGTATACTAATAGTATACCTCACAATAACTCTCACAGCTGTACTTACTATACACTATCCACCCTTTCTGTCTTCAAATAATTTATAAATTAAAAATAAATACATTTTAAACAAGAAAAAAATACAAGCAAATAAAAGCCATCAAAGAATTATTTAAAAAAAAACGAATCCCCAAATCTCAGACTTCTAAAATATATACACAACCATCCCTGCAAACACACAATGTTATATAACGTTGTAATAACGTTGCTATAACGTTGGAACAACGTTGCTCCAACGTTGCAATAACGTTATATTACGTTGTGTGTTTGCCGGGATACCGTCCAGTAAAAATAACCAACTGAAAATACTGTTTCCCTATAGGCGACATGCTATGTAGTTATAGCAAAGTTTCTAAACTGGTGTTTCAGGTGCGCGCGCGAGCTCAGTACGACTTTACAGGGACAGATCTCAATCAACTGACCTTCAAGAGAGACGCCATCATCACAAATGTGAAAGAGGAAGACTCACCATGGTACGTATCATCATCTTGCCTTGGCCACGTTATCTAACTATTCGCTATGATCCCTGGCCATCAAAGCCCTGATTATTGTGGCTAAACGAGATCAAAGCGCTGCGGTCGGCACTCATAGTCCAATCAGATGGGTCTTAACATACACTCAACAAAATAAATTAATGGCCAGCAGGGATTTGTGGGGAAACCTTCTACCAAATTCCGGAACTTGGCTTGAGGAATTTGGTGCCATTCTTCTTTCAATGCATCTGCAAGTTCTTGAAAAGAATCTGGAGTCTGTAGTTCTTTTGGACATTCTTCGTTGTTAAAATAATATAAAGCTTATTGTATATGCCCTAAATATATACTGGCCCTTAATTAATTTTGTTGAGTATATATTAAATCCGCCTACTTGTCTGTCACAACAACAATGGCGTCAAGGACTGTCGCCTGTAGAATTTGTATGGCGTCAGACCACAATTAACTTCCTTCTTTGTTTATCACAATTTAGCACTTACAGAAAAAATATCATAGTAAATTATATGGTGCATACAATATTTATTTAATTGGCTGTCTGATTCTATAGTGCTCGGCTGCACATTTGCTGAAAATTTGATGGTGGGGGTGGGGGTAAGCCAGATATTGCTAGGGTAAACAAGGTCATGGTCAGTGTCCAAGAATTTGCACTCCAGATGGCTGAACTTAACACATCTGCCGACAGGGCCAGAGCAAGGTTTATGAAAACCTTGGTCAAATGAAGCCTTCCTTCAGACAATATGAAATCGCATCTGCCATTCCACCTGCAGAAATCTGCAAAAACTGTACAAGCAAGCCACAGCCCATTTCTGACGTCACTTCCACAAGTTGTTCAACGAGGAAATAAATAATTGTAGTATGAGGCCGTATATTTGGATGTTCTTACACACTGTAGCTGTTAATAACACATACTAGTATTTGGATTGGTTGGTTTAAATTAGACACACGGAAAGACAACTTGTTATGCTTCTAGGGTACCATTTGCCAGCCGGATAAATGTATGCTATAATGGGAAGGGGAATACACAAAGTCATACTTAACTCGTTCTACGCTTCCCTGAGGAGATGAAGTCTCATAGTCGACATAGAAGCTTGTCTGGCTTACAAAATGTGAAAAATAAATTCCTTCATATATAATTTGATGGAATGGAGTGTTTGTTTGAACATATTTTATTCAAGATGAATGGGTTTGAAATTTGTGTCTTCTACAGTCAGATGCGACTGCGTACGGAATAACACTAAACTGTAGGATCTATTTGTTTGGACATCTACCTTTGTGTTTCCAGCAGCCTGGTTAAGTGAATAATTTACCATAATCTTTACTGTGACTGATCTTGACTTGTACGATATCTTACCTCGACTTTGACCTGTACAGTGTTTTACTTTGACCTGTATTATGACCTTTACTATGATTCTGACCTTGACCTGTACAGTATTTTACACTGACCTTTACTGTGACTATGACTTTACCATGACTCAAACATTGACCTCTCTGTGTCGCCAGGTGGCGCGGCGACTATGGAGACAAGAGACAGCTGCTATTTCCGGCCAACTACGTGGAGATAATTCTAAAATCCGAAGACGACCAGGGGGACGTGGAGCGCGAGAGCGGCATCGTGGACCTTGCTGGCTGTATTGTAGGTCAGTGTGCTGTACGTCTCGGGGCCGGTGGCAGTCCAATGGTAGAACGTTTAGACTTCGGAGCAAAAGGCCCCGGATTCAAATCCCGTCCCGGGAGCTCGGCGTCAATGTTCGTGAAAGTTACCTTTCTGCTCTCTGTACCGTGGGAATGCTGTTATCATCCTTTGATGAGCCGGTGCTCGCAGGTTTACTGCAACATTCAGCGCTACGCATGTTGCGGCGTTACTCCTGCCCTAAACTGCCAAGAATCTTGAAAGCGACTTTAAACCCCAATTCTTTTTTTAATCTTTTTTTATGAGACTCGTATCATGCTATGATCCTTCGGGCCATAGGTGTGCTTTGCCTTAAATTGTTAATACGTTCTACTGATAGATATACGTTACTTCCTTCAATATTAAACACTTGTTTCTGTTATGTATGTAGAAATATCCCCTGTTGTGGAAGGGAAGAAGAACGCGCTCAGAATATACAACCGGAAGAATCCTAAACCACTGGTGATCGGCTTTGACAACCACCGTGACATGATGACCTGGGGTGACCTGATCAGGGACACCATACAGACATTGGACGTGCAGGTAGCGCTGCCTGCTGTTAAGTCTATATACCCAGTTCTACTGTTCACACGGGTACATATGTCTCTTACCCTCTAACATGCATGTACCTTACTCTACCGTGCCAAGCTCAACTCTACCCTAGCTCAAGGCCGTGTAGCTGCATACTTTAGCTACCAACTAACTGTACCTACTATTAAGCTATTACAAATTAACATCCTCGCTCCGTCTTTCTGTCTGTTTCTCACCCTTTCTCTCTGTCTATCTTTCTCTCCGTCTTTTTCTCTCTGTGCTCTCCTTTTTTCTGTCTGTCTGTCTCAGTCTCTCTCTGTCTCTCTATCTCTCCTGTTTGCCTCTCTCCATCTCTCTCTTTCTCTCACTGTCTGCCTCTCACTATCTGTCTTTATGTTTCTGCCTGTCTGTCCCAAACTCTCTATATCTACCTCCCATTCGTTCACTCTCTATGTATGTAGGTTGGTGTTGCCAGTTGTCAGTATGACAATTTCGTTTTTAATATATATATATATATATATATATATATATATATATAATAGTTACCTATATCAAATTTAAATATAGCAATATTTTATTCTTATAAGGACCGAGAAATAATTGGCCAAGAAGAAAGGGAAGGCAGAGCTATAGAGCTGTCTGATCTGGTTGTATACTGCCAAGCGATGACCTTTGACGCAAAAAGTAGGTTGTATGTAAATTAATCATATATATATGTTCTACATTAAATACAATAATAGTTTCATTTTTCATCAAGCATAATAGTACTTTTGATGTATAGTTATGTTTACAGACACAGGCATAATACCAATATTATAATAATAAGGACATTCATAGAACGCCAACTATACACATATTATGGGGCACTCATAGAGCTTACAAAGAATTACACAGGAATACAAATGGTGAGAAACAATTAAATCTAGATAGGAACATCGGAAAAGATGGGGTTTAAGATTGCTTTGGAAAGATCTTGGTGGGTATAGAAATCTAAATGAAATAGGGACAGTGTTCCAGTTGGTAGAGGCAGACACAGCAGAGGAAAGCTAGTCAGGTGTTTTTAGATTCCATCATTATTTCAACTATATAGGCCTACTCAACCGAATTAAATGTCAGTAGCCTTTTTGGACATACATGTACATTTAGCTGTATGCAAATTTAAGTACGAAGACTTTCCAAATTGTCTACAGGCTCCAGATACTCGTAAAGAACCTGCAGAATGGTACCAGGATCCTCAAGCGAGTTCCGAAATATGGTAGAAATCGTTCCCACAAAATATCTGTTTATCCAGTATTCCAGACTTCCCTCTTGGCTAATGGCCAATGGGTGAATGGCATCACTACCAAAATAATAAGTTTACTATTATAATATTTTACAGATATCCCTGGAAGGTTCACGGAAATGTCATCACTTTCGGAATCCAAGATGGGGGCAAACATAACTCCGGACAAAGTGACAATTATGACAGAGTATCCTAACATCTCCATTTGTACAGAATACACACTGCTAGAGATAGCTGTCAACTTAGGACATTTTCTTGTAAGGTGTAACCTCACAGCTCCAGCTGGCTTGAAGTTCTTGAAGAGGTCATGCTCCGGAAGTTATCGTATGCGCATCCTCGAATACCCGGCAATTATGACTACTTAACATATTTGACGAAAGTTAAAGTGACTCAAACACCAAATTGATATTGTATTAACCTATAGAACTGATGATCCTGCACCATGTACAGTGATTTATTTCCTTCCAAATTATCTGTTATCGATGAATCAGCTCGTCTTCCGTGCAGTCAGGTGGTTAGTTGTGTATGACCGTGTGTCATCTGTCTGGCTGTTGACCAATCACAGCGTACTATTCTAACCAGGTTACTATGAAAAAGACACCATTGTGCATGTTTTGTAAACAATCCTTATTTATCAACTGCAGATAAAATGATTTATTTCGATGGGTTTAGGTGGTTGTTCATGCCTGAAAGCTCTGATTCTTACAAATATAGCTCTGTATATTACATATGAGCAATAATAATAACAGGCATAAGTAAAATCAGATGTGTTTGAGTCCTTTTAAGTAGTCATATAATGGCCGTGTTTCTAGGATGTCGTATGCGTAACATGGTCCCAGTTTAGTCATACCTGTATGCTGCAAATACCTCACTGTGATTAATATGGTTATCTAGATCTGAGTTCTGCCTCACCCGTTGTCTTTAGGGTGTATTCGATTTATCACACTACTGGTGCGAATGTTGGGTCATGGTTCATGCACAGTGAGTGCTTGAATCGAACGGCAGGAGTAAACACCGAGTGAATCAATATGTGAAGTATTAAAATAATAATTAAATTCTTAGGTAGGACCTCCGAGACATGTGTTTGCTTAATTTAGGATTGTGTATTAGTCAACTTAAACTATACACTACGTTATTATTTTCAGAACTGTTCCCGAATATGTACGAGTATATGGCGTCAGACCACAATTAACTTCCTTCTTTGTTTATCATTATTTAGCACTTGCAGAAAAAAATCATAGTAAATATATGGTGCATACAATATTTTTGTAATTTGCTGCCATGTTCTATAGTTCTCTGCTGCACATTTGCTGAAATTTTTATGGGGGGGGGTAAACTTATTAAATATACACA
>JAUTBT010040878.1:0-17249 GCA_032361225.1 Lepetodrilus schrolli | reverse complement strand
TGTTGTCGCATTTATGTCTAAAAGCTTGAGGTCGCATTAAATTAGTGACGCATTAATTTCCTGATTTACAGTATATTGTGTTAAGAAATATATGCAATATATGCACATAATTCATCAAAAGTTTAATTAAATATTATTCGTCATGTATGGGTGAAAGATTCAAGCTATAACGTAAAACAATAATTCACTCACTCATTTATAGTTTTAATTTGGTTCTCTCTAAAAATAAGAATTAGTGATCTACCATGTCTATAAATATGCATATAAAAAATATATTTTATTTTTGCCAGGCCAAACCCAGATCACATGAGGCCCCCAGATTATGACGACATGTTCATGTGACATGTCATGTATTCAAACCAACAGACTTGGCAGGGACAGAAGACTGTGATGTTCTTTTATTCTGTGTCAGTTAAATAAATACAGAGATAGAGGTTCTGAGTATTCAAACATATTTGTAACAGTAATGCTCTAGTAAAAGTTGAGATTTTATGGCAATCTAAATGAAATAAGCATCTCTATTTGTTGAGTGATTTGGGGGGTATGCCCATGGACAGCCTTAGTTACTTGTCATCTTCAGGTGATATATTCCCATCCAATATTGCTGCACAGTGTGATTATGTAATAAATCGTTATGGAATTAAATATTGAAACTAATTTTTGTGCAATTTCTGGATTAACTGGAAATTTGTATAGTATTAGAACCTGCATCGGATTCTGTCAAAGAAAACAGCATGGGGTCAAACTAATTTCATACAGCAGCTGTTGTTATAGAAGATGATGTAAACATTAAAGGATTCAAGATAGACTGTTTGCTACTTGACAGATGAATTGGTACATCAGTGGCATGACATGGTTTTGGTTTTGACTGACAATTATTTCATATATCATATTCCAAATATATTTAATGAAAACCACAGCTGGTGTTATATATTTTATTCAACTTCAAGACTTAATAAACATCTTTGACATGGTTCGTGCAAGGCATTTCTCGTTTATCCCAATGGCATCATGGAGAATGTCTTTTTAGTGCATCCACTGACTTGAATCTTTCAATAGTCCTTCCTTTTTTTCTTCTTTTTTTTTGTATCATCAAAGTAATTAGTATGTATAGGAATTAATTTTATTTAAAAAAAAAATCTTCAGCAGCAATGAATCAAGTTATTTCCATTCTACAATTCTTCAAAAGCAGCTAATATAAGCATAATTGTATTCCAGAAAATATTAAGTGTAAATAAATCTGAATTATCATATACTATTAATTATACTCAACAAAATTAATTAAGGGCCAGCTGATATTTATGGAAAACCTTTTGCCCAAATTTCGGAGATTGGCTTGAGGAATCTAGGGCAATTTTTCTGCAAGTTCATGAAGAGTACCTGGGGCCAGTAGATATTTGGAAATTCTTCGTTGATAAAATAATATTAAGCTGAATTTCATATATCCAAAAAGGCTACTCGCCCTTAATTAGTTTTGTTGAGTACGTATATATACCCAGAAAAAGGAAAACCCATGGGATATATTAGTAGTACAAAATATTGACTAGGCTTAGTTATAGGTTGGTAAGATATGCATGATAGAACAGTCCAACAAATGTATAATAATATACCAAAATATTGACTATGGTTAGAAGTGTAGGATGGCAAAAGATGTGTGATACAACACTGATTTGCTATATAATCCAGCAATTAGTCCAGTATTACATGGAGAAGCATTACATTCAAAATCTATTAAAGCAAAATAGCAATTGATGGATAAGTCTATGCAGCCAGGACAGATTATAATGATATTTCATCTCGGTGTTGTTCTAATGTTACTTTTTGATATGTTAATATGAATATATAAATTTGTGTGCACATAATACATTGTCGGACAAATAATATATTACAGGTTTGAAAATTACATACAATACAGCAAATATACTCAACAAAATTAATTAAGGGCCAGCAGCTTTTTAGAACACTTACGGTAAATTCATCTTTATTTTATTTTAACAACAAAGAATTTCCAAATGTGTACAGGATCCATGTACTCTTCAATAAATTGCAGAGAGACTGGACGAAGAACAGCACCAGATTCCTCGCTGAGTTCTGAAATGTGGTAGCAAGATTCCTCACAAAATATATGCCGGCCATTAATTAATTTTGTTGAGTATATATAACAACATTACAACTACATTTTTTAATAATAGCAATATTTCACAATATTCTTTTTAACAGCAATTGTACAGGTACAGTATGTACTATGTACATGTTAAGATGCTAAGGGATCAAGAGTCTGGAAACAAGCATTCTGTCCGTGGCAGACATTTGATAAGACTTAATAAGTAAGCATTCTGCAAGTCTCAGACTATCAGGCATGGCAAATCCACTGATTTATTTATCCAAGGGTAGATTTATTTGCCTGGAAGCCTGCAGTCCCCAGGCTTGTTTTTCCGCTGAAATCACAATTGTCTGTTGCCATGTCTGAACCATGCTCTACTAACAGCAGTAACACTCCAACTAATGTTTACATTATTAGTATTAACATTAGTTGAAGTGTTACCTCATCGTCTTGGACTACATCAGTATGTTCCTTCTGATCAGAGAGTCTTAAAGTAGTCGTCCTTCAAGTCGCGCACCGGATCCAGTTTGTGTTTCAGCTCCTTTTTCTCCACTGCAAAATGTAAATATTATATTTCAAGCATATTCTCCTCGTAAAACTTGCAACACCTGTAGTCCTTACTGTTGCAGTTAACATGTGAGCACCTGCTGGTACTGATGAACTACGAATATTTACTGTAATTTCATTGTTACATAGTTCTTGTCAAAGACATTGCAAGAAACATGAGAAATCTGTTTTCATTTATTTTTATACATATATATTTTTTTAAATATATGAAAATGTAATCCCTAGCACAAAATTATAAAAATAATTCATATGTACAGTATGCAACTTATTTTTTACATTTTTGTGATATTTATCTGATGTAAGTAAGATATATTAAAATTTATTGTTTTAAATATTTTTGTCCCCCTACATGTTGACAAGAACTGCCATGATACGCATAGCGGTACTTACACAAGTACACTTCTTTGGGATAGTAGTGCTTGAGAACACACATGATGAGGAACGCACTTCCGGCTACAAGCAGGATCCCCAGGACCACTGCCAGAATCCACCAGTAACCAGTGGAGGCGTCGGCTATCACCACACCTGTAGGAACATACATTTCGTGGACATTTTGTCAATTAAATGGGGGTACATGAACTGGTACATCAACATTTTAAAAAAAATTTAAGTAAAAAAAATATATTAAGAAATAGCCACAAGACATCTTTGATAAGGAAAAGGGTAGGCATAGGCATTAAAACACGAAAAGCCATGATTTAATCTTACTTTCTGTTAGTGTCTTCCTCTTTGATGGTATAACTTCGATATCAACCACGACAGTCTCAACGTCATTGATGATGTCGCATGTGTAATTTCCATAGAATTTGTTCAACTCTGCCAGGCTTAAATCGCCGGTAATTATTTCCATGGCACTGGAGTCTCGATTAAACTGGAATCCACGTCTACCAAGAGGAATATACTGCCCATTACGTTTCCACCGATATACCAACTTCTGGCTAGGATCTGTCTTGGCTTTGATTGACAGATTTTCTCGGTCACCGTAGGCTATGTTAATTGTGTGGTTAGGGCGTGATAGGATTCGTGTAGGTGCTGGAAGGTAAATACTTTGATATATATAAAAAGGAATAAATAAATATAACTCAGTGGTACCTTTCAAACATGGATACATAAAAGTCGACATTAAATATGTTTATTCTGGTATTGGAACAGATAAACAGATTTCAGTTATGAAGTTTTAACATTAGTCTGAGAAATGTCAAGATTGTATACATTTTCATGGTTACAAGCAGATTTATCACCATAATGTATTAAAGGCATACAATCACAGATTAAATTGTCGTTTTGGACCGAATTGTATTATAAAATGCACTTAGCAGACATATAATCACTTTTGTACCTCTAAATATCTTTTAACCGCTGTAGAATAGGTAAAATTCCACTGCAGTTTACATTTACGGTAAAACCGATTGTAATGTACTGTAATATCTCAATTTTCTATAGTCTAATAGACTAAGCGATAACTCTAATAATTGAACACATTAAAATAACTTTTCACGACCACTGGTACCAATATAGCTACTTATCCTACTTTACATGTAAGTTTCTTCTGTTCATGTGACTATTACAAATATCCATATACCTGCGAGGGAGGTTTACAAATAAATCACCTTTTTTCCCGTTGCTATGACAACTGCCTACATGTGGCATTTCTAGTTACCAGCGTGGCGCGCAGGTTTTTACAGACTGAAATTTCTCGTATACCTGAGACCGAATTGTAATAGATATTATATAATTTGATATAATATGGAATCTTGAAAACTAGTGGAATAGGCGGAAAATGTAGCTTGTGTAGACATCAAATGTACAT
This sequence comes from Lepetodrilus schrolli, assembly GCA_032361225.1. NCBI lineage: Eukaryota > Metazoa > Mollusca > Gastropoda > Lepetellida > Lepetodrilidae > Lepetodrilus > Lepetodrilus schrolli. The sequence continues at coordinate 12,768 of JAUTBT010040878.1, read as the reverse complement.
ACTTTAATGTAAAAATACATTTGACCATAAAATATGTAAACAAACCCGTTATTGTACGCCTTTAATATGGAAAGTCTCACTTCCGGAAATCTATAATTTCAAAATGAAAACATAGTAAACATTGAATTCTCCTCAATACTTACATAAAATATTAAGATACGCATCTTTGAAGATGGTGCCAAATTCATTTGCTATGGAGCATTGAATGTTCATGATGTCATGGTCACGTGATATGTTGGCCATATGAAAAGTTGTGGGATCGACTATTCTGCTGTCATCTGTAGAGACGCACAGTGATCAAATAATTATACTCAATATAATTAATGCAAGGCCAATAGCCTCTTATGACATAAACTGCGCTTTATATTATTTTAACAACAAAGAATGTTCAAACATCTACAGGCGACAGGTAGGCTACTCTTCAAGAACTTGCAAAGGCAATGGAAGGAAGAATGGCACCTGATTCCACAAGTAGAGTTCCAGATGTTGGTAGACTGCACATAAAACAGTGTAGTTCCTCCAGTGCCAGCCAGTGCTCGCAGGTTTACTGCAACATTCAGCGCCGCAGATGTTGCAGGTTTTCTCCTATCCTAAACTGGCAAACCTCCATATGTGAAATAATCTTGATATCGGCTCTAAACTCCAATTGTGGCTCCTGGGTAGCCTACTATTCAACAGAACGATTATGATTGTCTATACCCCTCTACATATACTATTGGTATATCGACTTACAACTCGTTATTGCGCTACAATCGTATTATGTGTTTAGAGGACGGTGTGGTAGAGCATAACGTTTGTTACACTGGTAATGATCAATTTCTGGCAAGTTCCAATGGTATAAACCATAGTGCAAGCATACTGTACTCACTTCCGGTGACTTGAACGCCATTCTCATACCAAGTTGGATCGGACGGTTTAATTTCCCTGTGAGCTGCCTTGGCTGAACACTTGAAAGTGACATTGGAACCCTCTACCTTCACCTGAGACGCTGGTGTTTCAACCCATATTGGTTTGGCTGGAAAATAGGTTCTGAATGTCGGATAGTAGTCCTTATGAAAGACTTTAGTGACAATTCTTTTCGATTTTTAACAACAAAGAATGTTCAAACATCTACAGGCGGCAGGTAAGCTACTCTTCAAGAACTTGCAAACACATTTTGTTTTACATTTTTGAAAATGTGCCAATGTTTCAAAAAATGTAAAGAAATCGAAACGTCTTTGACAAGGACTAGTCAGGTAGATGATGATGATGATGATGATGATGATGATAATAATAATAATAATAATCGGATTTATCTTCCGCCAAATTCATGTTCGAACTCTCGCTCCATGTCAACATTTTACAAAGGTAGCTAGCTATATATATATATATATATATATATATATATAGTGTGTGTGTGTGTGTGTGTGTGTGTGTGTGAATTATATTTCAATTATGTAATTTCAGTTCTATACATACATGTAACGTTGAGATAAATAATTGCCGACAATTGTCCTCTGTTGTTGATCCCCAAACACCTATATTCGCCCTCATCGTCGTCGGTGATGTTGGCTATTGTCAGACGTCGGCCGTAGTCGGAAACTGTGTGATGAGCATTGGAAAATGTGATTTGTTTCTTGTTGTTGTCAAACCATTGTATATCAGGTGCTGGACTGAAGAGAGAGAGAGAGAGAGAGAGAAAATATAGGGTGTTATTTATTTAATCATTTAAAAACAATATATATGTATACTAGTTTATCACATAACAGGAGTTTTGGAGGGCAATAAATATGCAAACCGGTGCTATAAATATAAATATTTTCACTAGTGTAGTAACAGACGAGATTTTCATAATTGTATTCATATGCGATATGAAAGTCTTTTGGGACCTCTTTTATACCTACTTCTTGGGACGTAATTTGTCTACTATAAAGAAAAAAGATTTCTTGAATTAAATATTTACACATTTATTAATATTTACACATTTACTTGGACCTATATTTTGTCCGCGTGCTTTAACCCAGTTCCCAAGACATTTGCCTATATAGTGTTTATGACTGAAAATCGATATTACAATAATTTCTACAGATGTGATAAATAGAACCTCACGTTCGCGTTCATATCGTACTCAATTTAGTAAACTCGTTGGCAAAAATGATATTATGTTCGGCAGACCCTCGCATAAGTAGTTTAATAAATTCATTATTATATGACCACTCATGTGAGATCCTCTATATATAATATACACTTTCTTCCACTGCTCACATGCAATCTCATTACACACTATTAATCCTCAGATAGTTCACAGCCATGTGGCTAAAGACTATCCAGAAATCTTGTTTTGATTTAGTTAATCGATTTATGAACAGAAAAACCAATGTACAAACTATATATTACTACACACTCCATGTAAAACAATAATCTCTAAAAAAATAATATTCTTACTTGCCACCAAAGAAGCATTCTAAAGTAATAACTTTTCCTATAAAGCCTTTCGTCCGTCCAGTGAAATATAGTTGTCTTGGTTTAGATTTGGGAGTGACTGAAATAGTGTATAGTTCATATTAATATTTTCAGTAACATGGAATCTTATCTGCACCATTCTAGATATCAGAGAGTAAATGATTGTAAATGTAGATGACCACACTCAGTAACATGAAATCGGTATCATTTTATTTTATTATTATTATTTTTTTTAAATTGTGGTTTTGAGCCGCTTTCAAGATTTTTAAACTTATATCACGGCTTGTCAGTTTATGGTAGGAGGAAACCCGCAACATCCGTAGCACTGAATGTTGCAGTAACCCTGCGAGCACCGGCTGGTACTGACAAGACCAAGGATGATAAATGCATTGCCACTCTACAGAGCGCATCCAATCAATATCGCGTCAGAATGGTAACTTTCGCGAACATTGATGCCAGGCTCCCGGGGCGGGAATAGAACCTGGAACCTTTGGCTCCGAAGTCTAACATTCTACCACTGCGCTACCACCCGCCTCTGTATCATTCTACATTTATTATACTGTAAATCAGGAAATTAATACGAGCAGGATATTAATGCGAAAAATGCGATTGGCGTATGGCCGCATTTAATTCCTACGCATTATGTAAAATAATGAAAGGTAGGTCCGGGGAAAAACATGGTCGATCGCATTTAATTGTTGTCGCATTTATGTCTAACAGCTTGAGGTCGCATTAAATTAGTGACGCATTAATTTCCTGATTTACAGTATATCACGACTTGTCAGTACATGGCAGAAGGAAACCCACAACATACGTACACGACGGAGAACGTCTATGTCATGTTTAATACACATTTCCCTTATCTACGAGCTTATCTAAACTTTACTTTACTTTATTGCCGCAAATCTATCACCGTAAATGAAATCTTTCTTGTAGCACACTCTCTATATTATCAAACAAAATGATATTTGTGCAAACAGAAGAACAAACGATTCTAGAAGATCAATATCAATACGCCGTTGATTACCAGCACTAAGGAATAGAGCTGTACAGAGTGTACGTATATCTGTATGTATGGTTTATTAAGTGAGAATATGCATCCAGGCCTTCTAGTCTATAGGCAGTATAATCGCAATGTCGGCAGGAATAGCCCCCGGAATATCTGGAAAAGCGGGGGTATCGGCGCGGAATAAAAACGTAACCTCGGAAGAGCACCGAATGCAACAGTACATGACTTGCGAAATAGATTACAATGGTTGGATAGCAATCCTTACGTACTCGTGTGTGTGTGTGTGTGTGTGTGTGTGTGTGTGTGTGTGTGTGTGCGTGCGTGCGTGTGTGTGTATACACACATGTATGTACGTGTATACAGGTCAGATGAGCTTAGAATATACTGTTATTATAGTACCAACTCTACTTTACATAAGTTTAATGTTTAATAGTAAGTATGTATCTTGTTGACAGCGAATTCATTCCGCATTAATGGGTATACTTAAAATAAATGAGGTATTGGTATAGTATAACGTTAATGCAGAAATAGTTTAGAAACGAATCAACCTACCTCTGGGGAATTCATGTTCTACAATAATATAATGGCAAGACGTGAATAGGGCTTATTCTATGTCTGTAGTAGTATTACTGTAAAGCATCCATATATAATCAAAACATATGTTTGAACATGCACACGTTGTAACATAACGCGCATATATATATATAGGTTATTACTATATAGGGTATACATAATCGTGCTAAGAAGGTTTTATACGAGACTAATGAGATTACTACGGCATTAATGGAGCTACTGACCGCCAAGATATTATACAGTGACACAAACTAAAGCTCTGCGACACCGAGCCCGATAACGAGAAAAACGTTCGGAATTTCGTTTCGCGGTAGTGGTGACATGAACGAAATATTGTTATCTTTAATCACACCGTAGAAACTGTGATATGTCTGGGCCTTCGTTGAAAGAGCACCCTTCCTTATACTAGAGACGAGCTACTTTAATTATTTTTGTACAACATATTCTTAAATATCCACTTGCATAGGCAATACATATCGAGAATAATTCATGCTGTGAAAAATAATCATTTGTCTACGTTACGTGTTTATATTGAAACTCATGTTTTGACAATTCTAGGGAAGATAGTCCATTCGATATGTCGTTATTGAGTAAAGAGACGAAATGTGTGCTCTTCCGGCGAAGATTTCAGAATATTGGTCTAATTTCATCCGACGGAAATATCATAATCCGTACATACTCCGTAATCTAGGTACACACTGTGTATGACATTAGCATAGCGGTGTATGACATTAGCATAGCGGTGTATGACATTAGCATAGCGGTTAATGCTCATCTTCTTTGAAAAACAAGCAGGAAATACGAAACAATTATCAACATATAATTATAATATATTTAGATGTCATTTTGCTATCTATCAACATTTCATTAAATAAATAAATAAATAGTCCATTTATAACGCGTATGACTCCATGGCAATGCATTCTCAAAACGCTAAATGCTACATTATTATTTACCTCTGTCGATGGATCACTGTACACACGTTCCCAACTCCCTGGGGATCATCCGACAGCATTTTCAGCAATGCAATGTGTGATCAATACCGATATAATTTCGTAATATTGTATTTATGAATAACATAAACGCATAGTATGTCTCACGATGCTGTCGCGATGCAGTGATGTAGAAGATGAATTTGAGTTCCGACCCCTCCCCATCATTTATATTGACATTTCTAAGAATAGAAAGCAAGATGGCGGCTGCATAGATTTAGAAATTCGCGATTTATAAGAGGAAACCACGTGTATTATTTGGAAGAACAATATGGAAGACAGGGTGTTTAAACGACGAGCTAGCGAATCGATCCAGCTGTCACACGATGCAGAGTGTTAGCAGACGCAACAGCAGATGTACACATTGTGTAGATGATGCCGTGGATTGTTTCACCGTTTTGTTCTCATTTGGTATCGAACACACGTAGCGGTGGTAGACAGGTGGACTGGACTGATTATATTGCTATTCGTTGAAATGAGATTTTCAATCACTGTAACATTATACAACTACAGTAGGCTGGCTATACGCGACATTGTAAACATACGTAACAGACACGACGATTTCCCCCAGTATGTACACATAAAAACAAACTGGTACCAACCTGTCAAAACGTCATGGACTGTCTATCTCTGCATCCGTTCTAATCTACTAAAATACTAGTAGTCAGCTGATATTTGGTCAGCTGTTGCTGCACTGCTATATATAAAGTCCACCCACCAGCCAGTACAGTGCATGCAGTAAGCACTACATCGAATACACGTTGGCGCCTAACCCCGGTGACGCTGTGTACATGGACATTGGATGGAGCTATCACTTCTTTTTAGCAATCTATCGAGGCCACGAGTGTCACAAAACTAGACTATCACGGTGGGGTCAATTTCACAAATGATGACGTGGTATATAGTTATGGAGTTTGATCAGGGGAAAATATGTGTTTGCACGTGCGGCAGGTGTGAAACCCGGATATGGGGGCGTGTAATTGTGTGTAGACATATCTCTCTCTCTCTCTCTCTCTCTCTCTCTCTCTCTCTCTCTCTCTCTCTCTCTCTCTCTCTCTCTCATGGACATTAAAGCATTGTGCCCGGTCAGTCATACAGTTATTTGCCTAATTCCGGATCAATGCTTAGTTGATTTAAGACCTATATTTGAATTACTAATGATCATCATGAGACATTACTTTTACACTTTTGTTTAAGATTGCGAGAACTGTTTTACATAAACATGCAGATATATAATGTAAATGCAATGAAGGAATTAAAATAATGTCTGTAAACTTGGTATGGAAAAGGAGTAGTTTTGATTGTTCGAATAACTGATGTAATCGTATGGGGTTGAATTATGTACTAGGTTAGTGTATTGACAACTGCAAATAGTACTGTGCTTTAACTGTAAATCATGAGCATTGTTATTCACCATGATACTCAGTCTGAGTCCAGATAATGTGGTGTGGTCATCTATGGCAAGCCGTATGTGAAAGATTCCCGATGTGACATAAAAGATTAATTCACACTCACACTCTATGGCAAGTGTTTCAGTTCATCCATCTTCTTTCCCAGTTGTTGTTCTAAGTTAGCAATGTCTGCTTTCTTGTCTTTCATTCTCTTCCTCATAGTGTTTGACTTTGTGATCAGCTCAGCCATTCGTGTACCGGACTTGTTTTCAGCCTGCTCAGCAAACTTATCTGCATCGGTCTCCAAGCTCTCACAGACAGAATGCAGTGTCTTCATTTTCTTTTTCATGACCTCAACTGCTTCTTCAACTTGTTTTCTCTTTTGGCCTTCTTTTTCTGTCACCTTCCTCCTCTCCTCTTCCAGATGACACCTGTACCTCGTCCTTGCAGTTGCGGCATGACTCAGAAGCTCCTTGGTAATAGGAACCTTGGATACTCCTCCACAGACAAAGACGTAGTCACATACTAGTCTGTGTGCTGTTACCGTGTCCCCGTGCATATTGCTGATCTCGACTTCCTTGTTTACAGAGAAACCTCTTTCCACACTTGCCTGTCTGTGAGAAATAACAAGAATTTTCTCACACGCTTCCCACAGCTGTGGGTAGCTTTTGCAGATTTTCTCATGCAGAAACAAATCTATTCTTGCATCAGTGTCAGTGTTGAACTCTATGAAGCTCTCGTGCTCATCATCCAAGAACTCGTTGAATTGTGTAACAATGGCATCCCCTGCAGAGACACCTCCTGTCAGCTGATTAGCATTGATCAGTCTCAGAATAAGGTTCTTCATTTTCTTCACACATGCTGCCGGTTCCTTATACATCCGGCTGGGATCCAAACTTCCCATTTCATGCACAATTGGATACTTCAGTGGAGAGTTCTCCAGCACTTTTTTTGCACATCGAAGATAGTCCACACAAACATCCATTGTTGAAATCCATGACAGCCTTTTGGCTGATAGTGACGTTTCTTCCGAGTTCCTTCAAAACAGTCTCTGCCCCCATACCTACATCCACTAAGCTGTGATTGACCCAGAATGTACTCGCAACAACTGATATAAGAGTAATGTTCACAAGATTAGGAGGGAAGAAATCTCTGACATCGACAGGAAATATGCAGTGATGTTACTCTACTCATCGTTACATTAAACTTTTTAATTTGTGTATTATTTTTTTAAATTGCAGATGCGTGTAACTTAATAACCGTGAATGTCAATCTTAGCATTTACGAGTATTATAAATTAAATTATCAGTAATTTATTAAATTAATATACCTTTGGGGAATTTATGAACGTAAACCTACTATTTGACCAAACATTTGCATGCAGTAAAAGCGATATTTTCTCTTGAAAATACGCAATCGTAGCAACTTTGCAACATCTCGGGTATCTGTGGATGTCGCTTGATTGACTGGAAAGACGATACCACCTACTATAGTTTGGCATGAAATGCATTGACACCCCTATTTTCGTAGATTATCTCGGTAAATACATGTAATGACAAAAAAAATTAAATATATATAATTGCACCATTAATAAAAAATCTGTTTAAATAACGATCATTAAATATTTTGATTAAGTATTAATTTGTGCAGAGGGCCGACGTCCAAAAGACAGAACAGACAAAACGGCTCAATTTACATGCGCGGGTATGTGTAGAAGTGCTGATTATGTGGAGAAGAACATCAGCATGTGCACATTGAGCCGTTGTGTCTGTTCCATCTTTCAGATGCACAAATTATTACTCAAAATATTTAGTCCCATGTTCACACCACTGCCTGACAATGCACGTACATGTGAAGAAAAACAAATACATGTACGTAGTGTTCAAGTGCCATTTAATATGTTTAGAGAAACATTTTCTGGATACTCAATGTTCATCACAGATCAGTTTCCTGGTTCAATTTGGTGTAAACATATCCACAAGGAGCGATTTCGCTCAAAACAATCACGACATTAATCGTTGACATAATCATGTTCGGTCTGCACGCACCTTAACTTAAATTTACGACCTTTTTAAGACCTTCAATAAAAAAAGTTATATTTAAGGCTTTTCAAGGCCTTGAAAATTGATTATTAAAGAGAAGACTTTTAAAGACTTTTCAAGGATCCGAGGGAACCCTAGAAAATTGCAATGATTGATACGATGGCAATATGCACATAAATGTATTCTGATACTCTAGGATGCATTGGTACTTTGCCATCGCACATGGTGAACGTAAAATGACAAATCACTTCATCATTCATCAATGCACACAATACCAATGAAAACTGACATCAGAAACATAAAACATACATATTACTACACTCTACATGAAATATTCCCACTGCGACGTAAAGCAATAATTCATTCATTCTACACGGAATCTGCATCATCATTGTTCATAGAGGGATCACCTGAACATGTAAATTCTGCATCATTAACAATAGAATACAGAATTAAAGTAACACAGATATTAGAGACATTTGGTTTTAACACATTCAACTCTATTCCTGCATATCATGTCCGATAATTGTGTTGATCACGTGATATTTGATAAGTCTTACACACATCAAAGTGTATGTTAGAACATCAATAATATTACATGGTGGACAAAAGAAAAATGTCATTGTCTTCAGACTAGACGAACAAATGCAACTTTAACTGTTGACGCGATATTGCTACATGAGCGAATCATGCAGTAACTAGGGGACACAGAATCTAACCGTGTTTTACCTCAGTCGAGACAGAGATGCACAGGCGTTAAGACGCGTGTAAGGCTGCGGTCCACTCGACTCATTATATTATATGTTATATTTTTTTGTAAATACGTTTTGTTCTATTTGTTGTATAAAGATGTTATACAATGCCATGGGTAATTAATTATATTTGGGGGAATCTTCACCCCACGTGGTAAACTAAATTATGTGACAGAATTTTCGCATTTGAATTTAGAACGTTGGAAAACTAAATTTCTGTAATGACGACTTACCTCCTAACATGGATGCTGAATCTTCCCGGGATATAAGCTCCCCATTCTCCAGGTACAATATGAGAGCAGACAATCCTGTGAGACGCTGACTCACAAACCTCCAATGGTCATGAAACCTGAATGTTCAATGGTGTTTAATGTTATTAAACATAGTTTATGAAGACAAACCAAGCTAGCTGGGTACACCCAGCCATAGTCACAATTTTATATATTTAGCGATGTCTTACATGTAACGTTTATCAATCAATTTATCTATCATTTATTCAGGCAGGCTACTGACATTAGTTATAATTACCTGCTCAGGTTTATTGGCATAATATTATAGCTAGGTCGTTATCCAACTACCAGTTGCGATAAATAACTGTCAGACTTTAGTTCTGGTTTTCTGGTTTGGCACGTGATGTACTCCAAATGTCAATTCATTGTATTCGTAGGATCAACAACATTTTACGAACTTTCTATTCTATAATTCACAGTTCAATTATCAGTACAATTGACAACTTACTATATGGGGAACCTGTTCCCCAAACTAATTTATAAAAAAGTATATCAGCAACATCACGCTGCAAGTAAGGCACATGCACAGTTTTCATGGCAAGTCAACAATACCAATTCATCGCAGTTACACTTGCCACCACCATCCCCAGCCTCCTCATTGGTCACTACGGGGTTATTGGTCTTACGGGGTTAGGCCACAAACGGACATTTCTGCTGTCGGGAGTCATGCTACAGCTTGGTGCGGCTCCTAAGGTTTCTAAGTAATGAATTAATTATTGCATTACGTCATAGCGGGAATATTTCACCCATAGGCAAGTTGTTATCTTATCGCTGTCAATGATAAGTTCTGTTTGATCGCCGTCATATTCTGTATTATCCATCATGTTTTTGTTTTTCCAAGTCATGCCTTCCATTTTCATTGTATGTCATGTCGCCTAAGCATGCATATGCCTAGGGATTCTCATTGGAGCATATCCCAGCTCAGGGATATTGGATATACCCCTTATCTTCCATTATTAGGAGATACTTACGAGAAAATACACTTGAATAGTCCCGCAATTCCCCCAGATATTGCCATCTATTCAAACTTACATTTTCCTGCATTGTATGGAACACACAAAATTTGGACTTATGGTGCAATGGCCAGAACGCAACCTGCACTGTTAGTAGAGAGACGTGTTAAGCCAGAACAGGGCCCCACAGTGCATCACATGGTGTCCCGCCACGTGTTGCACGGGCGCTATGCATCACCCTCTTTTTCGCATGGCTGCCACGGCTACCAGACGTATCAGCCAACTTCGAATAGATGGCAATATCTGGGGGAATTGCGGGACTATTCGAATGCGTTTTAGAAGTAAGTATCGAAAAATAAATTATTCGTTAGTAATCCCGGCAAACGGGATATTTTAGGGGGCACCCTTCAAACGTCGTCGTAGCGAATCTCTAGTCACCCAGACAGGTCCGGCACTCGGAAGCAAATACAGGGTGCGCTACCCAGACTTGCACATGCTGTCCTGAGCCAACGTTTCAATGAGAATCCCCCTACCCACATTGTCTTGCTATATCTTATTAAATGATTGAACTTGTATTACGTGTCTGTGGTTTATGATGATAAAACCAGGATTCAACTGAGTTTGTGGCAATACATTTCTCTCATGATGGTTGGGACATCAACATTGGTTGTTTGTTTTTAGTGTGTTATAGAAATCAATTATACTATGTCTGTTCTTATGCCTGGCTGTATTGTAAAATATTGCCCCTAACACATAGCACTACACATACCATGTATACAACCTTATACAATAATTACTGACCTGTAATACTGATTGGATGGAATCTTCTCAGACAATTTACTGAACTGTTCTCGAACTGTTTGGAAGACTTGCCTTGATTCCTCGCACAATGTTACAACTGAAACAAAGGTGCACCATTGCTAATCCAACATCAACAACCAATTTGTTAGCTATCTTGTACTACTAGTGCAAAACCTGACCAGTAAAATAAACAATGCCATGATCATGATAATCACATTCCAATATTGAATGTTTTTATCAATTTAAAAACTCAGGTATTCGGTAATTATTAGCGAGGAAAAAGAAAACATGCATGAATTAAAATTAATGTATACAACGTTTTTAACAATACTGGTATACAAACATGAAACACGTAACTTTGCATTTACTGATTACACATAACAGCCATTTAATAAAAAATAAAAAATCATGAAATGTAGAGTAGGATCTTGGGTCAATGGTCACTGGGGATGATATTTTGGAGTCAGAACAAACTTAATGTCACTTGGGAACAAACATGAACACAATGGTAATACTACAGCCACATTCTGGTCAGCCTCCAATGAAGTCACGTCAACCATTTTCGACTGGCATGGACCGGATTTCAAACCAAATGTGCAGGGATACCTACTGGTTTTGTGACCCTCTGCCTTGTGAATAGATTGTAGCAGTGTCTGCAGCTCTCTTGCCTTCTTCTCAATCTCTTTCACATTGTTCCGTATATCCTGTAAACATGGCAAAACACACAAACATAAAGCACTTGCAATTAGAAAAATCAGCTTGGAGCCTCAGCCTTTGTCTTTCGAGATAATCCTGGGCCGAGTTGAGGATAAATCATTATGAAAGAACTTGAACTGGGATGCATCTGTACCTGAAGATGTTCAATGGTCATAGGCACAGAATAATTTCATCAATGCATCAGAAGGCATACATTTTGGTCACATATAACAGGTAATTAATTTCAAGCTTGAAAGCACTAATGTGTAGCACAGCTATTTACAGCAGTACAAACTTGTGATTGACACTAGAGTTTAGTTTGTGCCCACAGCAATTTCACATACACCACACTAGTCATGTTCAAAATCCTAGCAGTCAGCTTTGATCGCATCCTTTACAAATATGTACAGTAGATATATGACAGAAGATGTTATTATAAATATTTAGTAGGCCAGCTAGATCTGAAATAAACACATCAAATCCCCCTTGTGTAATCCCCACACCTATCCGATAATAGTGTCATGTAATTAGTAAGACATTAGGCTAAATAAATAAAACATGTGTATAGAATGATATATTTAAAAAACACATAAGCTGTCGACAAACTCAGGCCTCAACTCATTTGAGAAGCGTGTTCAATGCTTAATATTCATCAGAATTGAGAAACATGTTCAATGCTGTATTATCAGCAGATTAGAAGCATGTTCAATGCTTTATAATCAGCAGAATTGCCTCAAATATCTAGTCTCATGTACAACCAAATACCCTCTATGAAAGTGTACCACATCAGGTAAGAATGGTAAGGTTAACCGAATGGTAATTCTTCA
>JAUTBT010040867.1:0-17252 GCA_032361225.1 Lepetodrilus schrolli | reverse complement strand
CAGATCCTTTTACTTCGTTATCTATTTAGGCAAATGAATATGGCATTTAGACACCTACGGGGAGGGTAAAAATAAAAATAATATATTATTTTTATTTTTATTTTTATTTTTTATATATATATATTTATTTTTTCCAGATATATTTTCAGATCCTTTTACTATCGAATATTTAAGTATGAATTGCGGGAAATCAATTATATGTACACCACACGATGTACTAACAAATTTCCGGGGAATATACCCCCAAGACCCGTTACCGGCTCGGGCTCTTAATGTGTCATATGATCTCATTCGATATGACACCATGAACTACGCACCAGATGTGAACATTCTATCACAACTGACAATGTATCGACACCATTGTTTATTTCAGAATTTAAAATCCTATCTAAGGATACAAATATTGATAAAAACTAATCAATCAAGAGTTAATAATTATCGTGTTCACACATGTATAATGCAGTATGAAACTTGGTTTATAAAAACCATATCTAAATTTCGTATTAGAAGTCATACTAACGATCGAAAACAAAACTTACAAAACGACTGTTTATTCATATATAGCAGCGGGGGGAAAAAACACATTGTATTTGAGAATGGGTACATATTAAAAATGTAGGCATACCACCTATATATGTTTACCCAAGCAGTGCAGGATATTGCATACCTTAGCATACCATTTTCAAATGTTTTCCCCAGAACATTTGGCCCCCAAGGGAAAATATGTTAGCTATAGCACTTGTAACTTAGGCCTACATCTTTCAGCAAATGCCAGTAAATCGATTTTCATTATATACGCCTACATTAAAACGTTGGTGCTAAAAACTGTCAATATTGTTTCCGATGTCTTGAAATTGCATTTTATAATACCTACATTTCGAACTCTCGGGGAGCATATTCCCAGACCACACTAAGTATATGAGAAACTATAGATAGGCCTATGCCAGGGAATTGCACTTTGTTATGCATACATTTTGAAAATTTCGGGAGCATTCCACACATACCCACACTAGATAAAAACTGGTGATAACTTCTTTTATAAGTCTAGATACCAGGAAATTGTATTTCATTGTGCTTATATTTGAACATTACCGAGAGCGTGTCCCAGTCGGACTCAGAAAGTAACTAATAATAGCCTACTTAAGAAAAAGCAATAATTAAAGTCTTGCTTCGTTGGCCCATACGTATGCAACATATTCATGGATCCGCCCCTGCGAAGAATATTTATATATAGTTTTGCCACAGCTGAATCTTGTAAAGTTACGGCTTATTTCTGTGCATAATCAATGTCGTCATAGATAATTTTATAATGACCAATTAAGGATACACATGCTTCGGTATGGAACACGTCGATGTCATTGAAAGCATTTCTAAGTAATGTGGCCGTGTCATGACGTCACTGTTTGTCATGCACAATTATTTTTTAGTTTTGTTTTCATTTTAAATCGTGAGAATAAATAAATATTTGTTACATCGCATAGTGTTTCTATCATTATGTCATATTTGACGACTTGTTTTTTCCCCCTGTAATAAAGATAATTAATTAATTACAGCAGGTTTTATTATAGAAGCCAAATAATAATAAATACATCTACAAACTTCTATATAATGGCTGCGGCCACTTTCACTATTTGTTGTTACGACATTCACCTCGCGGAACCTTTGATACACGGTAGCAGTGTGGTGACAAGTAACAGACTGCTCTCGACCGTCTTCCGTTGGTACTCTACCTTGAGTCCTACCTGTGTCCTACCTTATGTCCTACCCGTGGTCTACCCGTGCCCCTGCTCCGAGCCTTTGATGCACCGCCAGCTCGCGTTCTGGCTTTCATAGTCCGTGATTGGAGTAGATGACCATCAAATTAGTAAACAAACACAATTGTCGTCTCACACGCGGAGCCTCGAATGTTTAAATACACAATATAGTATTGCTATGAAAACGCACTTTCTCCATCAAACGGTGTTTCTATATTGTTCTACTTCTGCAGCCAGTATCAAAGAAGCCGAACAAGGCCGTGGCGATTTTGTACAGGTATATAATGTCCATGTGAACAGAAATCATCATTCCAGTCTCATTTTGTGGAGTGAACGAACGTTTGAGCGAATGTTGTGCAATTAATGCTCTTCAAGAATCACAAATATTCTGTTAAAATGTAAGTATTTTTTTTTATAGCGTTTTAAATTGCTATTTTCAGTTAACGCATTAATTAATTAAAATTAGCACTGCGAACAATTACAATTAGATTCAATACGTATTTTTGAAAGATTTAGTACATATTATGCATACATACATGCATGCCAACATTTTACTTTTTTACTTATTGTTTTTCACAATAAATTAAGCATGCATGAATAGCAAACTAGCTAGAACTAAATCTGAGTAATAGGCTTAATTATATTTCGGTATAAGAATGATGCGCACATATAATCTACACTGAATACTGTACTATTCTGATTAATTCGTTAAAGTATTGTATGGCAATTTTAGCATATACTTTCATCCAAATATGAACTTACTTTGATTATAAATCTAAAAGTTGCTACATTAACAAGTAGTCAGCAGCAAGGTTATGATTATTAGACAATATTTTCTTAAAATCTTAAGTCAAATTCATGGAGTCGGAAGAAAATGTTATTACCACAACATATGTAATTAATGGAATATATTTGTAGAATTTAAAAATTATTTTGTATTTAAATAGTTGTCTCATTACATTAGAACACAGTGAACTTATCATAATTAAATAAACTAGCAGAATATGTCCACTTTGTTCCAGTGCAACTTTCTTTCAAGAGTTAATTCCCTTAAATTAACAACTTAAATTAACTGCCGTAACGACTTAAAATGGTTGGACCATTTTAAAACACTATTAAAGTAACAAACAATGATTTCAATTTATGATATACACAGAAAACTCACTATAGTATAATACTTCTTGACTGTAAATAAATTGTTTAGTTTTATTTGTTTTTACGTGATGATATTCGATTAAATGAAGCAAATTGTTTATGACATGGTTAAATCAGCCACCCTTTGATACAACAATATCGGTTTTTGTTTTTTTGTAAAACACAAACAAACTCAAAGTGAATATATTTTAGCCCTGGAATATTTTACCACTAATACTATAATCATTATTTTTTTCTTCTTTCGGATTTGATACAAGTTAAGTTTTAACCTTTTCACGGTCACTTCCCTGGGACACACGTTTTCCCGTTTCTGTAGATTGGCCCTATTTAAGCCTTTCAAACTTTTAAATATCCGGAACATTACTATTGTGAAGTATTACGAATCTATAAGTATTATTACCAGTTTAATTTAGTAAACTATTTTAAAGAATTTATCCAAATAACTTCTGCTTTAAATAAATACTAAATTTGTTGATTGCATTCTCAATAAGTCCGTGGTGATATTATACATGTGTGTTTAGTGGTGTGTTTAGTATATTACGGTACAGTGGTTAAATGGAAGTAAATAACTGACTGACTTTGTTTCAGTGCGATGAAGGTGAAGACGAGTCCCGAGAGTAGCAAGTCCGACATGAAGCGAGTCCTGCCACGAAACAGGATCAAGTACTCTGCGCAACAGGTAGGAATAATACTACAGACAATACTACAGACAATACTACAGACAATACTACAGACAATACTACAGACAATACTACAGACAATACTACACTAGTACATCTACGACTGCCAGGGTCGCTTCAAAGATAATCTTGATATCGGATATTTATAAGGACAGTTATGGTTTACATCGGATCACTCACTTCGATCTATGAATTCAATATCATTTGAAAGAAACAGAAACGTAATTCTTGATAATAATATTAAATATATCTTCACTATTTCCGCTGTATTATTTATTGACTAGATCGTAATATTAGAATATATTTGTTTACTTATTTTATCGATTCCATCCATTTCATAGTTGCACCGACTCGAGAAGGTGTTTCTTTCGACGCAGTACCCAGACAGTTCTGTGTTGGAGGATCTGTCAAGCACTGTCAACGTGAACGTGGAGAGACTGTCGGTAGGTGTAGGATCTTATTCACTAGAAGTAACCAGAATTCGCCTGGGGTATGGCATATGACATTCATGGAGGTGCAGTGTTCCACGTGAAAATGCTACCAAAAGCGTTGTAATTAATAATATTTATCGGACTATTTTCTATCCATCTTTCTAATTGCCGTCTCTTTCCCCGAACAGATATGGTTCCAGAACCGTCGCTCCAAGTTCAAGCGCCAAAACAAGGACGGTCATACCAGTTGGATGCGGCAGCAGCTCTACCAGCAGATGGCGCCTCAGTCTCGTGCCGCCTGCAGCCAGTCCAGGGGAAAAGGTCACGTCCTGTCCCCACCAACCGACAACAGACTGTCCGTGCAGCACCCACAGAAGCCCTCCTCAAAGTTAGTAATAACTGACGTGTATTATTTTCAATATCTATGCCGTTGAGCATGCCCCGATGTGGTGTGAAATGTATGCGCCATACAAATATTATTATTATCATCATTTCCGTACAGTTATCGTATTCACCATTCTCTTAAATATGTATTTCAAGTCTATACATTCTACAGTGAAATATGTTACTATCTCGACACGCAGGTCGGTTATTACAGTTCTTCAACATTCTTGTATAATGCTCTCTACGAAGACGACCAATAATTATCAAACATTCACTTTCAGCCTCCACTACATGTCCACTTCCGGTTCTAGCTGTGCCCACGCGCCGGACTCTGACCTCTGTAGGTTGAGGACGTCAGCGACCTCTGCAGCCCCTGCCACCGCCAGCATGGAGACATCACCGGAGTCGGTCTACAACCCTGTTCTCCTGTCTCACCTCGTCCAGGAGATGACCTACCAGCAACCTCCCTACTACCCCATGTCTGGCTTCATCCCGTCCACCGGAACATCCGCTCCCGACACCCAGTGCTACCCTCAGAGTTACTCCCCTTACTATGGCGGATTTGGAAGCTCTGCGGTTAGTTACCCTCCCGTTGGAGTTTGATATAGGCATGAAGACCATCTATTAATGCAATTAACTCACACGAGTTATTGTGATGTATGACTCCAGAAATGAACATGAACTTGTTATTTGGAACTCGTGGACATACATTATTGAACATTACTGCTGCATCAAAATGAGGAACTGTGTTGTGGTATTATAGTGCTATATATGTACATATTGAAACTAGTATAATATTTGTAATATATTGATGAAATGATATAAAATATAATGAAATCCTTGTTTCGGTGTTGTTTGTATGGTCTTGGCGTCGTCAGATTTACTTCAATTGTTGTTCATCAAATTGATCGCTAATACAGTGTCTGATACGACTATCAGAACGTTACATTCATAATGTAAACGGGTTCACTAAATATTGCTGGTATGTTCTAGTCTTACTGCATGGACTATCTAACACGTGTCTAATAGACAAGTAGATGTCATTGTAGAAGTTCCAGTTTCCGCATAATTACGTTGTATGCTTGCTTTATCGTGTCCATTGCATATTATGTCTTACTTAATTGTAGAGTGTATAACTGATTGTACAACACTGACACACACTAGAGTATACAATTGTTTGTGCTACGTTCGTTACAATTATCAACAAGTACATCCATCTATCATCTTGATCAAGTTCAACATATCTGTGCATTTCCGTTCTCCAACTCATAGCTGTAGGTCATCGTGTTGCCAGGCAATATGTCCATCCATAACCCTGTAGTACACATGTTGTGTTCTTGGGCACAGCCAGACCATCTTGGCACAGTCAGACCATCTTGGCACAGTCAGACCATGTCATTGACAATAACAACACACAGACAAATCCATGGAGCTATTCCAGGTGCCTTGTACATATTCTAAAAAAGGATGCCTCTTCTCTCGGTGTAATACACAACATAACACGGACATGATGGAAATAGTTTACTTCAGTAAACAATAAACAGGTGACAACTGCCAACCACTACAGACAACACGATTTAGGTGCACACTACCATTTCTGTAAATCCAATCTTTGAACAGGTTAATCAATTATCTGACATAATCTTCATCGATCGTATTTATATTTGAATTCTAATATAGTTGTCAGGTTCTAGTAAACTATTTCATGTTTGTTTCGCAAATGTCCAAATACCATCGCTTGGTGGAAAATATGGTAATTTGGTACCAAGTGGTTGAGAAAAGAAACTAGTGACAAGGCTTGCTTCCGTTTCCAGTGTAAACATCCTACGTTCAGAGTGTCCACAGTAGGTCCAATTACATCAAAACTCATTCAAAAATAATTTGATCTAGATAAAAGTTTGAAGATTACACAAAATCATAATCCAGAAATTAATTTATGGCGGTTTTGTAAAGCGAAGAAACTGAAAGGGTTTCAAAAGTGTATACATTGAAGTCTTGATTACCATGTTAAATGTAAAGGTTGACAACAGGTCCACGGTAACGGTGCCACTGTTGGATGAAGCGACCACAGCGTTCACAGTAGTGCACGAATACGAGACGTAAGGTAACCGTAAAGACGGGGGTCAAATTTTAGCATTCAATAAATTAATCTTAATACTGAATTGTGAACATTTACTTGATATATTTATCTGGTGGTGGTATTCATGCACATCTGGATGACTGTGGACGATGACTGTGGACGTGGAGTTGTACAACACCGACCCTCTTGGTAGCCGCGGTCCAAACAGTTATCACCTTCAATGCCAAGCTGTTTTTTTTAACAGTACGAATAAAGTTTGGATTCTGCACATAGTAGATATATATTTATAAATAAATTACGTATATAACGGAAATTGATATCACTGAACACCTCTTTTGTCCACGTGCAATCACTATTCACAGAGCTAATGCTCATGATGGTAACACATCGATATTCCTTGTGCGTGCCTCCTGGGTCGATAGCGTGGCCGTGGGGTTGGAATGGTTAACATCAGGGGAACACATCACTGAACTATGGACAGAAGCCACTCAAGCGTCACCGTAAAACAATAAGGAAAACTTATTTTAATAGTATACCTATTGTTGCTACTGGTCTATATTGGGTCCACCGTTGTTAGTGCCAGTAGGATTCATGCCAAGAAACTTACTTAACGGGGGTCTGCGAGGGGTCGTAATCATTGTCCTTATATTAAATGTCAATGATTAATAAATTTGTATTAATTAAGTGGTGTCTTTAGCAACGTTTGTCCAATTAATAACATTTATGTCGCATCGTTTGCATTTCAGTTCGCACAAATGTACACCTAGTAGTATCTAACTTACTTCTCAGAGGTGCTATACTTGCCTCCTATTACAGCTTAAACCTATCTAGACAAGTCATGTATTCTCATAGACATAGCTCCTATATCTACCTAGATAGATCGTATATCTATCTATACATATCATCAACAACAAAAACAGTTATAAAAATGGTGCTGGAAATCCCATGGTATGAAAGTTACATATAAAAGTTACAAAGTAAGGTGTTCGAGCCTGGCAGACATGAAACTTGGTGTGGGAGGTCCCGGCTCGCTATTCTTGCCTCCGTCCACGAAATGTTTCCAATTGCGCTCAAATGACATGCCCGAAGAAGAGCAGACGTCCAATCAACACCCGCAATTGTCCCGTCGCGCCCGGATGTTCCCGTTCTGAACATGCGCAAGTAAGAAAACATGACGTTCACAGCTGGATCTAAATTCAAAACGTTGGCACGCCAAATAGATAGTTTCCTCTGGCATTGTGGTCATCAGAGACGAAGAATTCCATCCACAAGGCTTCAAAGTCTTCTTTGGATATTTTGTCATCCTTTCCCTGTCGCAACAAAAGACCATAATTTAAAGAACGTTGAAAAAGTTCAAAAAGTTGCATTTGTTCCATAATAGAACAATATTAATCCCTTTGTGTAAATTCATTAAGCTGGCCATGCGTCTGTTAACTGCAGTAAACACAGTATAACAACAGTACAGCGGTGTAGCAGTGCTGAACTCATACCACCATAGAGTGGGGCGACACAGAATATTGGACATCATTGTAGACTTACTTGAAACTTTGTGGTTCACCGAAAATAGGCTATTTGTTCGCCGAACAATTGGTCAACCCACAGTTGTGGTAGTATATGTATACCGGTACCTATCTGCTAATTTATAGTTTGGAGTCGTCCTACTGTTCATTTAAGATGGAAATAGTCTGGCGTGTACTTACAGCAACCAGTTTATCGAAGGCCTTCTCACACTCAGCTTTGTCAATGCCGAAGGCGGTGTAGACGGTCGTGTACTCCTCCTTGTCGATGTAGTTGTCACCTGCAAATGAACACATTGAGATAGGAGCAATATACGGCCAGTATTATAGCAGTATTATAGCAGTATTCACTTCAAGACGGAGAAAGAAGACCACTGTTAATCCATGCGTAAACGAGTTCCCATAAACTATATATAATCCCATAAACTATATATAATACCATAAACTATATATTAATATATCACACAACATAGAAGTCTGGGACTGCAATAAACACATGCTATACATATTAATATGTTCACTGGTGCAATAACAAAATGGATTATTATACTTGTATAAATACGCGATATCAAAGTCTTTTTGGACCTCTTTTAGAGCTTCTTCTTGGGACTTAATTTATCGAATAATTAAAAAAGATTTATTCAATTAAATAAGCAAACACATTTATTAATGCGTGTTATAAGCTAGTTCCAAAGACATTTGCCTATGTTGTGTTTGTGACAATCAATATTACAATAGTTTCTACAGTTATGTGATAACTAGAATCTCACATTCGTGTTCATATATTACTGAATTTATTAAACTCGTTGGCCAAAATGATATTATGCTCGGTAGAACCTCGAATAATATCAGTTTTGCCAGCTAGTTTAATAAATTCAGTAATATGTGACCACTCACATGAGATCCTCTCTATATATATACACCAATATGTGCTTTCGTATGTGTGGGTGTCGAGAACTACTGTACGTATAGGCCAAGGTCATATATGTCTCTAACCATTACGAACAGTCAATTATAGCGTGTGAAAGTGTTCGACAATGGCTTTTGGTGTATTCTAATAAATAGGTTTTTCAACTGTGCTGAGCGTTTGCTATTTACGAGTGCCTAGTAACACTTCCAGTCGTGTCAGGGATACGTTGAGCGCTGTAGGTTCACTTAATAAGTCAGGTTTTGAATCGTCGACACACACAATAACGTGTTTCAAGTCGGAATACACGGTCCACTGTCCAAAGTCAATAACCTCTTCAGAATACGTACACATATATTATTTAAAAAATAAATATGACACGAAACATGTTAAATGCTATTTGTAAAGGTAGAATGCTGGTGACTGAAATAGACCAAGAAGAAAGACAATTAATCTAATTTTCTCATTACTTCAGTACCAGTCTAGTCACTCCGCGACATAATTCCCAGTCACCATGACCTTCGCGTCCACTTTTTTATTTCAATGATAATGACCATTGAATACTACAATATTTTTGTGATTTGGAGAAATACTGACAGGTTCATCAGCACAAGTACAGACTACACTGACACTGAGGCGACGTTTGTTCTGGAAAGGGTGTAGTAATTGAAGCGACATTATTTATTCATTCCTGGTGAAACTGATGCTATTACAAGAAGTTGACCTCTCGCCGCCGACAAGACTAAGAGAGACAAGACTACTAAGTGAGACAAGACGAGACAAGACTACAAGACTACTAAGTGAGACAAGACTACTAAGTGAGACAAGACGAGACAAGACTACAAGACGACTAAGTGAGACAAGACTACTAAGTGAGACAAGACTACTGAGGGTGTGGTTAGAGAATGGCTGGTGTGAAAAGTCTATTTTAAAGGAGGAGTAAAAACGCCCAGGGGCATTTAATAAATATCCGTATTCTCTGTGGACCACTGAGTCTCACACAGGGGGTACTTATATAGACAGCAGTCTGGGGGTACTTATATAGACAGCAGTCTGGGGGTACTTATATAGACAGCGGTCGGGGGGTACTTATATAAAGAGCAGTCTGGGGGTATTTATATAGACAGCAGTCTGGGGGTACTTATATAGACAGCAGTCTGGGGGTACTTATATAAACAGCAGTCTGGGGGTATTTATATAGACAGCAGTCTGGGGGTACTTATATAGACAGCAGTCTGGGGTACTAATATAGACAGCAGTCTGGGGGTACTTATATAGGCAGCAGTCTGGGGGTACTTATATAGACAGCAGTCTGGGGGGTCTGGGGGTACTTATATAGACAGCAGTCTGGGGGTACTTATATAGACAGCAGACTGGGGGTATTTATATAGACAGCAGTCTGGGGGTACTTATATAGACAGCAGTCTGGGGGTACTTATATAGACAGCAATCTGGGGGTACTTATATAGACAGTAGTCTGGGGGTACTTATATAGACAGCAGTCTGGGGGTACTTATATAGACAGAAGTCTAGGATCTGACCACCCTATATATCGGTGACTGTAAACTTCCATTAGTCTGTAAGAACAGTGCTACCGCACCATCACAAGTCCTCTATACTAAGCATAATAGTACTGTTGGTTGGACGCTCCGGTACATGTGCATGTATACCAATTTACCTTTGAACATTTACTGGATGCTTTCCTGTTATTTACACAGTCTATTGAGTTATAACAATATAAGAGCAACACTTCAATTACCACTGGTTCGCGTGGACCTGGTCAACCTGAAGTAATGTCCTCATTTTGTTGGTAAAATATGATTGAAAACTGCTATTTTGTAAACCATTCAAATGATAATTACATAATAATAATTGACAGTGACTATTGATAGAGTCATGACTAAATATCCTCACAGGGGAATGACACGGGGATATGCCTACTCAGTCAGTGACAGCTGGTCACATTCGATGTCAAAAGCAATACTAAGTCAATCATTATTACAGACGCAACAAATATACCGTCTTCAAATCTGGACTTCTTTGCCAACCCTATTTCACCCTATTTCAACCTACTACACGTGTCAGAACGAGATGCCGTCTCAGAATGATGGGCAAAAGAAATGTATACCCTGGAGAATGAGTTCTTCAAACCTACTGGAAACTTGCTGAAACATCAATGCGACACGTTTCAGCAAGTTTCCAGTAAGTCAAACCGATTCAGAACTAATCTAATGTTTCTATTGGTGTTGTGTTATTCAACTATTCAAAACAGAATAGGCATTTCAAATGTTCCATACATTCCATACCATTTCAGAAGTGACACTTCATATGACTAATTTAATGTTGGAACACAACTACGTACAATAACCGTCACATGCTGTTGATGAGAGAGCAATGTTTTATAAGTTAACTAACAATGCGATATCTTCAAACCTGAAATACGCAGAACGTATGTTTACGTATCCAACATAACATGGATCTATCGGAAATGGTAGGAAAGATATTATGTTATGGTACAGTACCTCTTCTGGATCGATGACCTTACCTGATGTATCATTGACCTTGAACATGAAGTCCATGTACCTCTTCTGCCACTGAGGGAATCCCTGTCCCTCACTGACCTTCTTAACACAGGCAGTCCACATGTGAAGCCATTCTTCCTGAGTCACCCTGCCATCCTGTTGGCAGAAACAATTTCCATATGATTATTTATAAACACACAAGGTAATTAACATATGTAGACTACCGGGTATTGGAAGTTGAGCATGAAAGGTTACATTGTAACATCCGCATATCTAGTACAGGGCCAACTGTAAATAAGACGTAAGAAATAAGACGTAATATTAATGTACATACAGATCCTGTAAACCCTTTAATAGAAACAAAGCCATTTTCACGAAGTCGAGAACTATCATCGTGGTGACAACAGGTGACATAGATTTATTTATCTTCCTCGGAAACAAACATGTATTGCTTCTTTCTTTCTCCCCAACACGTTCAATCTATCTTTCTCTTTGCTATGATTCCCTCTCTCCGTTTATTTCTCCCCCCTCTCTCTCTCAGAATATATTAACACTTCTAGGTATGACCGATGCAAAACAATCCAAATAATGCATAATGCATTAGAGCGTAGAGACTAAATTTCGTATTTCGTTAGTTATCGCATTGGCCTCCGAAAGCTTTCAAAGGTAAACCATCCTTATATATTCATTAAGCTTTTGTGTTGTATTAACTGACTTCTCGGGTTCCTTGACATCTGCCATGTAGTATGTTTGCAATAGCATGGCGAGTAGGACATTGCGAATTACATTTCACATACATTTTACATTAACAAGTCTCAATCGTTAATTCAAATTAATGGAAATGCAGAAAGCTACAGAGCATTGGTGATAGTTTAAACATGTGCATATTGATATGTAGATAAACACAATGTCATGTAAACACAACTTATGTGATGAGTTCACATAATTTGACACGGTATATCGAATATGATGATGAATATGATCGTGACGATGCAAATCTAGCTGAATCACAGGGAGAAGTATCCACTGGAGACCGGATGTTGAGCCCTTTTACGTTCAACTGTCACTCCACATTTGATAACAGATTAAATTATTTACGACAATACAGCGATAACTTAGTCCAGAGTTGCTGGTTTATCTGGACGAAATCAATACCACAGAATATCTATAAAGAACCGCATTTCCCCAGTGGATGCGTGGCACATCTATGTCTGTGGTGGTATTCCATGAATGCCCAGGAGACGGCCATCAAGGTATACCATGCTTCCAGGAGTGTCACTTGACACCCAGAGAAGTGTCTCACAATACAATACAACACACTACAAAATTAGCATACAATACAATATAACATAACAAAATATAATACAACACAACACAACACAACACAACACAACACAACACACAATACAATACAATTATTGTATAGGAAGCATGATGAGCTCCAAAATCAACATTACTACTCATCGTTTCCGAACACATACGTTAACATCTGGTCATATGATTTTACGAACAGCAATGTTAACCCAGCCTAAAAGTATAAAGCTTCGTTTCTCCACTCAAGGTCGTCATTTAATACGTTGAAAATCTCACCTTGTTCTCAAACATTGGACTAACTCAGTGTCGACATAAGCCCCATCTCACATTGTTCTAAAACATTGGACTAACTCAGGGCCGACATTAGATACGTCTCACCCTGTTCTCAAACAATGGACTAACTCAGGGCTGAGATGAGATAAACCTCACCGTGTTCTATAACGTTAGACTAGCTCAGGGTTGACATGAGATAAATCTCACCTTGTTCTCGTCGGCCACGCCCTTCAGTCCCTCCCAAATCCCAGTCAACGTCTCCTGTGCCTCTTTGTACTTCTCGCTGTCTTTTGCCCAGCCGTGAATATGAGAAATTTTCTACAATGAGAACAGCACATAACAATTAAGTAAACTTGCCATTAATATTTGATAAATGTACTGCAATATCATCTACTCCGGGTGTAAAATAAGGAGCAAATTCGACATCTAAATTATATGTAAATTTTCAAAATACATACTTTTTTAAATACAGTATTTATCTGCAAAGTCTTCCAGGATTCACGAAGAGCCCGGTTACACATACTAGTACAACGATACGACATTGGTGGACATTAGACAACACATAATATAAAATATAAAGTGTTTACATACAGCAGGTCGTGTGAAAACATATTATTTGGGGAACCTTTCGTTTTTTTGTTAGAATGGTATGTACAGAAATGCCTAATACTACAAATATAAAACCTACAACCGGGCATTGTCAACCGTACTAATTTTAATCCTCATTCCATTTCTCACGATCAAATCTTGTCAAGATCAACCCAGACCCATCAAAATACCATGGCTATACATAAAGAGTAGAATACAACGAAGCTGGTGAGAAATAGAGAGAGAGAGAGAGTGAGTGAGTGAGTGAGAGTGAGAGAGAGAGAGTGAAGCACAGCAGTGAACACATCTAGGTAATAGGGAATACAAGTACATAATTATGTAATCAATTCAATGGCTTTCAGGGATGAGCGAGAGAGAGAGAGTGAGTGAGTGAGAGAGAGAGAGAGTGAGTGAGCGTAAGAGAGAGAGAGAGTGAGAGAGAGTGAGAGAGAGAGAGACTTACTTCTATGGCTTCTTCAAAGTCAGATTGTTCTATTACACCATCCTTATTTGTATCTGAAAATGAAACAAAACAAAATTAACATTTAATGCGCAGTTCCGCAAGGACATGCATCACTATAGATCACCTGTAGTATACTAGTAACAGTACAATGTTTAGTACAGTACTGTTCATGCTCAGCAGCGGAACGTGGAACATTCGTGGTTCCTGGATAAGGTGGCGGAACAGCGTAACATTATCACTATATCAGAACACTGGCTAACAGAAAATACTTAATATTACCTGCAAGGGTTAAAAGACAATAATGACGCCTTTGTTAAAATACGACCGTTCAACGTGGACATAGAGGTGAAGGTGTTACAGGTATCATAGTGAAAACCACTAACAGTGGTACAGTAAGAGTGCATAGCTGTACGAATGATGACGTAATAGCTGTAACAATGTCTTGTCAACATTGTCTAGACATGTCCATTGTGTGTGCCTTACACACGTCAAGCAATGAAAATATAACTACATATTCTGATTGCCTAAGCGAAGTATTTGAGACGGTTGACGAATTTAGCAGCAATAATAGTGATTTTAATGTCGATATTTTCAAATGTGAATCTCGTAGATCATCCTTCCTTCCTATATGTTTAGAAGAACGTGATATGATACCCTCCTACTCATGTGGTATTACCAAAGGGCATCTAAAAACATGGGAAAACAAAACTTCTACACAATATTCAGTATTAAACTATCTTTTTTTTTTTATACCTAAACACTTACAAGGTTCATTATTAAAACCGGTTATTGACAAATCCATACCATTTGAAATATATGACCACTATCCAGTTATACTAAGTTTCCTTGGTGAAAAGTCCTGCTCTGTGAAATAGCTCCAATGGTCTAAACCAGTCCTGGTCTGTGAAATCGCGCCAATGGTCTAAACCAGTCCTGGTCTGTGAAATCGCTCCAATGGTCTAAACCAGATACAATACAACTTAAAATGTACGAAACAGAAGTGTATCACATTTTAGGGTCAACGCGACCTGACTCTCAAGAATAGTTTATAGAAGCCTACATGGATTCAATTACACGTGCTCTTCATGCTTCTGCTGACGTGTACATTCCAAAGGGTAAATTCAGGCCCTATTTAAAACCTTATTGGAAGTGTTGCAATTTAGACCGTTACCATTACCAGATGCGACAGGCTAAGAGGATATGAACATCACATGGGAAACCTCGAAACCTCGTACAAAGATTACAAATTATCCAAGTGAGAATTCAGACGACAGAAGCGTAAAGCTGAATGACATTGGAATTTAAAAAAATATATATTTCGAGTTAAGAGAAGCATGTGAAGTGGATATAGCATAATTCTACAAAGCAGTGAAAATACAAAGAAAGAAAACAGTTGTGAACGCAAATATTATTTACAGTAACAAGACTGCAACTTCGCCCACGGACGTGTGTGATCTTTCGTCTAACTACTATAAAGACATATTCACGCCATACCACACACCAGAATTTGATATTGCACTTGAAAAGAGAATTAATACCGATGTTATTCGAATATCCCAGGAACCTCTCCCCAATACGGACCCTATCCTAGCCAATGACCAATGCTATTACTAGTGTCCAAAGTAAGTAGTGTTGTAAAATATTTGAAGACAAAGAAAGCACCAGGTCCAGATCTAGTAACAAATGAACATATAAAATATGCTGGCCATCTATGTTCCATACATTCGTGAATGTTATCTGCCAGACAATATGTGACGTGGAATGATCATCCCATTGTACAGGGGTAGCAACAAAGATAGGGCTGACCCTGCTAGCTACAGAGGAATCACCTTGACCTCTGTCATTGGAAAAATATTCGATCGAATACTCTTGAACAAACTAGAAGCTTACACAATCCACTATTTAAAAAAAACCCTACAATGTGGCAATAGGAAAGGACATGGTGCTACAACGGCTGTGCAAATATTGAAGGAAGTGGTATCCTTTTATGTAGAAAGAAAATCAAACGTGTATACTGCCATGCTTGATAATGAAAAAGCATTTGATAGTATTTGGCATAATGGACTTATGGCGAAATTGTTTGAACTTGGTATCCATGGACGTGCGTGGCACTTGATTAGACATTCTTATCATGTCGCATCAGCTTGTGTGAAGTTTGACAGATATACCAGTAACCTTTTTTCCAGTCCACCAAGGTGTTGGACAAGGACGTGTGCTGTCAGCGTGGATGTTTCTTGTCTATATAGATGAAATGTGGATTACTTATTGGTAACGAGCATGTGCCAGTCGTATTAGTAGCACATGATACGACAATAGTGAGCTCTACACAAGCTGGTCCTCAATAATAGCTAGATGTAGTTCACCATTACGCTAGTAAATGGAGACTTCATATACTAGTAATGCAGAAAAGAACTGTATTTTACTGTTTAGAGGAGGCCACAGCATAGACAATGAGAGTGTTTACTGAGTTATTTGATAGATTATGTCTAGAACAGTACATGAAATTTGAAGACGGTAATGAAGACGAATTACTAATACATGTAGTTACATTTCTAGGCGGAATCACTAAGCTTGTCAGTGCCATTGGACATCTGGGTGGAATTCACGTGTAGTGACAATTTAAGCCCACAGGCAGTGTACATATGGCAATATGTGTTGTGACACTGTCCCGCCAACATATATACTAGTATACTAGCCTATGAGCAATGTGACACAACATTTTAACTTTAACCATTCAATGTAAGCAAACTAAGTCAAGTTTATTCGATGCTTCAAAGTGTTATGGAAAAAAAGGAATGGCATTCCACACTCTCTATCGACAGATCGTAATATTCAGCCAAATCTCCCTCGTGAACCAGTCAAGCTACAGGTTGTTTCGGCACACTTGCATTGATCAGTCAGTTCTTGGCTGGATTGCTGTTTTTCATAACATGTCGTCGGACACTAGAAACCAGGGACCAGATCCACATGCCCGTTAGCGTTACAGTCGAGTGTAAAGCTATCGAAGATAAGAGTGGTAGTCACTAACCTCACCTTACGGCGGGTGGTGGCGCAGTGGTAGAACAGTTGGACTTCGGAGCCAAGGCTCCAGGTTCAAATCCCGCCCCGGGGCCCGGCATCAATGTTCGCGAAGTTACCTTTCTGACGCGATATTGATAGGATGCGATGTCTGTAGAGTGGCAAT
>JAUTBT010040856.1:0-17252 GCA_032361225.1 Lepetodrilus schrolli | reverse complement strand
CGCTTGTTTTTATTTTCTTGCATGATTGTATTTTAGAGTAACGCTGTAGTCGTCGCCTATGGGTGAGATATTCCCGCCGCGACGTAAAACAATAATAATATATATATATATATATATATACTAAATCTCAATGATTAGATTCAGCTGTCAGATGTGTAAAAACCTATGCTTTTATCAGTGGCATTAATGAACTGGAGAGTTTATGGTTTTGCATGAAATGAATTGACACCCCTATTTGGTAAATTATCTTGGTACCGTAAATACTTAATTAGAATTATATTTTTTTAATACAATTTGTTATTTTATACTACCTAATCAAAATGTAAAATTCAGAGTTATTGTCATAATCTATATAAACAGATTTTCTATAAAGGCATACAATCATGGGTTTGTTTACATATTTCATGTTCACATATGGAATTTTACCTATCCTACTATGGGTATTAATCTGTGATTGTATGCCTTTAAAAATCCAAAAGTTCTGAATTTTACATTTTGGTTAAGTAAGTAGTACAAAATAAGAAATTGTAGTTTTTCTGTTTTTTAATCTATAAAGTTTTTTGTACTAGATAATCTAACAAATACTAAAATAGGGATATCATTGTCAATGCATTTTATGCCAAGCTATACTATAGTATTGAAGAAATCCTTAGTATACTCCTCAACTAAACATAATTCTGTCTCTCCTGATAAAGCTGGCTATCAATATGGTTTAAATGAATTGTTTGTCGACATTAATATTTTTGTGTGGATACTATTTATAATAAATTACTATTAATTATTTGTAAATAATAAATTGTGAAACGTAATTGTTTGAATATGAATGAATGGTGAATATTAGTTGTTTTTGAATATTTACTGATTGTGAGTAATAACTTTGTAAATATTAACTGTTTGTTACCATATCAAATTTTTGTCAATAATTATTTGTGAAGTGTATTTAATTTCTTGTTGATTTCCTTCCCTACACATGATTGACTTCTGTTTGCAATAGAGACAGAGACCTACTAACTACGTCTGAACTGGTGTGCTACACAGATCAGTAATTAGTTCTAATTATATTTAACTCCACTCATTTTTGTGTTGACTCATTTGTCTAATGAATTACTTTTTGATTTGCATTTAGTATTTGCTATTTGGTAGCATTTATGTATTTGTTGTTGTTTTTGGGTTTTTTAAAATTGTATTCTTATTTTTTAAATAATGATTTTGTATGGTGGGTTTTTGGTGAGCCAAAGGTTCCAGGTTCAAATCCCACCCTGGGAGCTCGACATCAATGTCCGCAAAATTACCTTTCTGATGCGATATTGATAAAATGTGCTGTCTGTAGAGTGGCAATTCAGTTGTCAGTAGTAACCGGTGCTCACATGTTTACTGAAACATTCAGCACTACGGATGTTGCAGGTTTCCTCCTGTCCTAAACTGACAAGCCATGATATAAGTGAGAGCATCTTGAAAGTGGCTGTAAACCCCAATTTAAGAGAAAAAAACCAAAAAAAACCAACAACTGTAAAATGTTAATACTAACCATATTAAAGGCATGCAATCACAGTTTATTTACATATTTCATGGTCAAACATATTTTTACCTGAAAGTATGTATATTTGTTTAGTCTATACACAAGTTGATGGACAACAAGCTACATTTTCCCTATCTCCCACTGGTTATCAATATTTTATTAAATTTTAGTCACACAACAAGATATACAAACAATTTCATCGAGCTGTTAACTTTTTCAGTAAAATGTTCAAATGTAAAAAGTTCATCCAGAGTTCATCAAATGATCTTTGTACCTCGTAATTACATTGAGTTTCGGATTTTCGCCGATAAATTCTTATTGTAATCTTCCATAATTACCGATATAGTCTGTTCCATTGAAGGTAGCAATCTCCGATGTAAGTGAACCATTTTAGTGCTGAAATTGAGCTGTGAAGATATTTCTGGTACAAAAGCCATAATACGTATGCTAGGTGTATACTTTGCATTTATAACTCCAATTTAGTCCAAAATGACCACTTAATCTGTGATTGTATGCCTTTAAATCTCTATTATTTTATCATATTATCATGATTATCCTAATGGCAAATATCCCAAACAGTATGTTTTCACTTTGTTAATAAAGTATTCATACAGTTCAATTTTTGTACATGATCAATAGAACAAATTCTAAAACAATATTCGGTTATTTTTATTTTATTTATATTTTTTATTGCAATGAAAGTTTACACCTGAATGTCAAACTGACCCCCGCCACTCTCTGTCTCTCCGTCCCCAGGTGCCGAACTCCATGTGACCCAGTCTACTACAAAATAGACCACACCTACCAGCGCCCAACGTCTGCATCTGTTTCTCGTTCCAGGTCACCATCTCCGTGTTTCCGCTACACCATGGACGACAACGATCTGGACGACACCATCGACCCACGACCACCCTTTGTCGTCAGGAAGGTAGGACATCCATTTTATTTACGTAAACTTAAGCCTATAACACCACGTCATATGACACAACCCAACTGGAATGGATGGTTATACCCATGCATCCATCACACTACACAAGACTCAACTCAACTGTACACAAATTCGTATATTAATTGTGGTATTCGAGTGAACCTGGAATTGAATTACCTCCCTATTGCGAAGGGAGGTAATTCAATTCCAGGTTCACTCTAATACCATGATTATGTATTTTTAAAATATATCTGTGGACACCAATAGGGCACCTAAGTGGGTCAAATTCTATTTTTATATATTCAGTAATACTGGTAATACTGGTAATACCCTACATGTGCATGACTGTTGTTTTGTTTAGGTATATTACGTTGTATCCTGATCTATCATGTGTGGACGGCTGAACACATGATGAACAACATGATTCCGAATCGAATGGAAATTTAAGTAAATGATCCATATTAACAATTTTCTCGGACGTTTAGTCAACATACTCATGTTTGGTTATCAGTGGAACATGGGAAATTCTGAGAAATTCGAAAAAAGACAACCAGAGACTAAAGAGTAGTGTCAGTGTCTAATCCAGCAGGGAGAGGGTTAAGTGTTGATATTACTAATGCATCTGTCTATATATCTTTCAGCTGGAAACAGATTTGATAGGACGCAGTCCAGGTGGACCAACCTCTAAACATGCAAAGTCCAAAAAGAAGAACAAACTTCTCAGCAGATCTCCCATTCGAACCAGCTTAAGTAAGTAAAAAATTCCACCAAACTTTTATGTTATTTATATTCGGAACTCGTGCCATGATTCAGTGTTCGCAAAATCTCAAAAATACGTGGTGGCCAGAGGCGATGGCCAGAAGGATCAGCAGTGTTGGGAGCTAAAACCTCTGTAATAAGGTCATTATGTTGATCGGAAAAGTTCCCTACCCAAAGGACCGGCAATAACACACACAAATCCTGGTCAGTTAGTAAATCTGCATGATTGGGACTCGGTTTTATATGTTTATATGTTTTTGTCATTGCTTGTATTTCGAGGCAGTCAATTTAATGGTTCTCATGCAAGGGCACATTGTAGCAATTAGTGATTATTTTATATGTAACTCAACATTTGAAATAATAAAGCAAGATTGTTTTGTTTGCATTTTTCTGACTAGCTTTTGCAGGTATAGGTTGGTAAATTTGTCTCGAGTTTTCAATAATCCCTGATTTTGGGGGGTTAAAATAATTTGGAAATAGTCACAAGGAAAACAAGGGACGAAGTAGAGAACAAAAATTACGTCAATGTTGGTTTTTTTCAAGGGAAGGTTAGTGAAATATATTTTGGCTTAATACACATTACATTTACGTATATTAATCTAGATGGTAATTTTTTTTAGGAAGCCGAGTTAACATTTGGTCTGCTACGGCAGCCAGAGATCATCGATTTATCAGGGTCCGTGATTTTGAGTGTAATTCATCAGTGAAATGGGTTGAGGGCATACATAATAGCACGCATAAGTGGTTCAAGTTCTATTTTTAGACATATCCGGTTTAATGATTCTGGTGATAACCTACATGGTCACGTGATGGTGACATGTACGTGGCTGTTGTTTTATTTACATACTTTACGGTGTATCCCGATTTTTCACTTGTGGACCATGCTGAACAACATGATTCATCTCTGAATCTAACAGGAAATTTAAGCACACGGCGTATTGAGATTTTATCTGGAGATTAGTCAACCCAAGGCCTAGTACTCGTGTTTGGCTATCACCGGAACTTGGTAAATTCTTGGAAATTCTAAAAATGTATGCTCCCAATTGTAAATTCTCCTGTAGGTTTACGACACCTTCGATGCCCGACATGTTTAGACTGGTATAGCGAATCCAACTGTTTAGTATGTCGAGCATACCGAAGACACATGGGGCGGCCATATTGGGGCCATTCACGCTACCACCACCCAACAGGACATGTACATAATTACAAATGGCGAAAGGTAGACGGACGTTATGTGCTTCAAACACTCACTAGCATGGAAGAAAATGTAAATTTTGTATGTACTGCACAAACCTGGCTTTCAACATCGACAAAGTTCACCTAACTAGATGTTAAATCACATCTTGACATGGTCCTGAGGATGTTATTACATATACACTTGGCCCTGTTGATGGCCAGGTAGTGATACTGCTTCATGATCGCTCCATATAACGCTATATGCAATAACGCTGGGGGTACATCGTGGACCCATAAAGTAGCGGTATACCGAGGGTTCACTGTAGTTCACATTCTATAATGTATGTTGCTTTCCATATTGTCCCAAATTTAGCGTAATGCTCCTTATTAAGAGAAAGAAAAAAATAGAAATAATAATTTAGTTGCATTCAAATTATTCGAAAAATATAATGGTTGAAATTATGGTGTTAAATTAAAGTGAATTATATAATAATAGACATTTATTTTTCCTATTTTCAACTGCAAACGCAATAATTCCTGTATATTATGGCACAATATATTTTTATCACATGACACTATTCACTTGTACATGTGTTTTTACACTTCACCATGAGCAAGCCTGTCAAGTTCCACAAGATCAACAAATTTATATGACATGATATGCAGGAATTCCTGTGTTTGAAGTTGAATGTGGGAAAATTATAAGTCTCTAATAATATACGATACCACTCACAAATACACGCATACACACACCCACACACATACACACACACCCACACACACAGACCAATTGAGAAAGGTGATATACAAGGCATGTTACCGGTAATATATTAAGAGTTGAAAATAAATTAGCTTCGGCAATTAATTAAATTCTTCAAATGTTTGGAATAACAGGAGTATTACAGTATGTGAAACAGCAGCTACAGTGGATATGGGTTGCCTGGCTTCGTACATGCGAATACACT
The DNA here is from genome assembly GCA_032361225.1 of Lepetodrilus schrolli. Classification (NCBI taxonomy): domain Eukaryota; kingdom Metazoa; phylum Mollusca; class Gastropoda; order Lepetellida; family Lepetodrilidae; genus Lepetodrilus; species Lepetodrilus schrolli. Next base: position 11,905 of record JAUTBT010040856.1, on the reverse strand, counting down.
GTACATGCATATGTCGTCAATGTCATGCAACGTCTTGAAGAATGGGAATGTGGTTCATACTCAGCAGATTTAGATCAATGTAGAACGAGTCAGATTTTGGGAGTCGCCAGTATCTCGATCAAAAAGAATGATGACAAGTTTGGTACATGTTCATTGTTCAGAATGCACTGCAATAAAAAAAAAATGATTTAATAAGTTAAAATTACAAAAACAAAAAAAGATATAATTGAAAGTATGTCACCTTGTTTGAACACAAATTGAAATTGCAATGTGATGTCTTTTTGTTTTCGAGTTGACCTGCAGTGGAGAAATTAATGGTAAAATTATAATCACAGCGAGGTGATTGACTGTTAGATATAATGGTCAAAAGAATTATTCGATAGTTGATAAACATGCTCAAGAATAGTCACCAGCAGGAAACAAGATCTTAGATTTTAACAATGGATACTTACAGACGAGTGATGGATTTCTCAGTAATACCATAGACCAATAGTTTCGAACTTTTGGTAGTGCGAATATACTTTCAGCTTTGCATTTTTATTCCAAAAGAAAAATAATGCCCCAAATCTATGGTTGTATGCCTTTAAATTTAAAGACACATTCCACCAATTTGTAATTTTTACCAATAATGCAGTAAGGATTATAAAAAAAAATTTAAATCAGGTGCATGAATTGCAGATGCTATATTGGTGAAGGCATGATTTTTCCTTGTAACTTTGCTTATGTTTCCTGCATGTAGAATTGTGCATGTTTTGTTTTGTAGGTGTGTACAGTGACCTAGACTATCCTCTCAGGCATGAATATAAACTCAGCAAGGTAACGACATCACAACTGTTCACTCACTATCATATAATATTTCATTAATTTAAGAATTAACAAAAACTTATCATTGTGTGATACATTTCCACTCTATATGCTTTATAGTACCAATGGGAGAACAATTCAATTGATACATGTTTGCGCCACACAATGGTAGTGCCACACAGGGGAAATATATTTGTTTCCACCATGATTGATAACCGAACCAATCAGCATTGGCATAATTATGCTGGCACACCTCCCACGGATAAAACTGCAAAGTTCCCCACGGCACGGGTACAATATATATTGCAGAGTGGAACAGTATCCCATGAGTTATTATTTGTCACATCCTTATGGAATAAATCTTGTTTAGAGTGCAGTGCTATCATGGCATGTTGCTGTTAACAATCATTGCTTGGTGTTTATGTTTTTGTTTGTATCGATGCATTCATTATATTTATTTCAATGGCATGCAAAGTATATTTATTTGATTTGGAGCTATTAATTTCTATTACTGTAATTAAAGTCGCTATTTTAAAATTAAATACTAATTATTGTATGTTTAATTTCAAGTAAATCTATTTTCTAATATATACCCTTTCTTTATTATTACATTAGTTTTACATCAGTAACAATTATGTATTTGTTTACAGTGTTAGAAATTAAGAAAACAATAAGGGGGTCCTTCTCCATAGGCCTAATGTTAATGGTGGTCAAATCAGTAATTTTCAGGGGGTCACACAGATACCTACAACACTGCAGATTTTCAAATGACCCCCAGGACGTCCTCAAATTCGAACACTGGTTTATGTTTTATCCATAGCCCAATACATTAACTGAACTTTATGGCATTTGGAATTGCCTGCAGCAGGAAGAATTGTTAAAGAATGTTTCTCGAAACATCAATAATGAATATTAATTGGCACATTTGTTTTAATTCAAAATGTTTGTTTTAATTCAGGTAATTCGCGAGCCATATGAAGACCCACTTCCTGTATACGAATCTCGTTACACAACTGCTAGTGATGATGACGGTGAGAGCAATGTAAAGTTACCGTCTCTCGTCCTAAGAGAAGGGTTGGGGCATGTGGGGCAAAGTTTCCCGCTGTAACGTAAAACAATAAATCATTTACCTAAGAACATGACGAATAGGCTATCTAATGGACCATAACATTACAGAATTCTGTGAAAGACTTGTTGATTACACAAGACCATTTTGGTCTTGTAGTAGGTAAAATGATCTTTGTGAATGTTCGCCCAGAACTGGTCACCCATATAGTTTGATCTGTTCATGCATTTTAATCTGTTGATCCATACAAATTTATCTGTTCACCAATTTGAACTACTTTTGAGCAGATTTAACAGTTGATCAATATAGTTTGATCTGTTAGTTCACCTATAATGTTTGCAAGTTTGTTTTAAGACCCAAACAGTTTGATCTGTTCACCTATGGATGCATTTGGATCTGTTGATCCATACAGTTTGATCTGTTCCACTTAATTTGATCTGTTATTCCATACATTTCAAGTTGTTGACCCAGTTCGATGTATTGACACATGTATACCATTTGATCTGTTCACCTATGCATTTTGATCTGTTCCACCATAAAGTTTGATCTGTTCTCCCACACATTTTGATTTGTATTGACACAGATCACTGCACACATACAATTTGATCTATGGTGGAACAGATAAAACTATGGGTCAACAAAGTTTGATCTGTTCCACACATTTGTTAACCCAATTTGATGTATTGACCCATAGAGTTTGTTGTATTGACCGACTCACTTTGATCTGATCTGTTGACATACAATTTGAACAGATGCGGAAGTAGCTGAGCTGACGTCGTCACTGAGAGACTTCGACCTGGTGAAGCCGCGACCCCGGTCTGCCAGCCCCGTCCTGTACACGCCCAGCTACCGCGCCCGCTTCGGCAGCCACCCGTACACACCCACGTACACACCTACGTACACACCCACATTCAGCTCCCGCGCCGACAGCATCCTGAAGCGGAGACTGTCCCTAGAGAGACTGGACAGACTGGCCGCCCTCAGCCCTGTCACCTCTGTGAGTACACTAGAATCAGTTCCACCTTGCTCCATGATTACAATACTATCGGGACGGGTGGTAGTGTAGTGATAGAACGTTGGACTTCGAAGCCAAAGGTTCTGGGTTCAAATCCTGCCCTATTAATAGGATGCACTGACTGTAGAGTGGCAATGCAGTTTATCATCCTTGGTCTGTCAGTACCAGCCAGTGCTCGCAGGTTTACTGCAACATTCAGATGTTGCGGGTTTCCTCCTGTCCTAAACTGAAAAGCTGTGATTATGTGAACGAATCTTGAAAGCGGCGCTACACCCCAATAAAAAAAACCACCACACTGTGGTGTCATTTCTTGAAGCTCTTGTATTTCTCGAAGCTCTCATAGCTACTCATAAAAGACTATAACGCTCTCATAGCGTTCTCCTATACATGGCGATCAGGCGCTTACAAGAGTGGTATGGTCTGATAGTTGATATGACATAGGATTAAGCCAGGTTATTAGCAATGAATAGAGCAGGATGTGACCTCAGATACCACGAGTAGGCTTCCTTTTGTCAAGGTTAACAATATTAGGTGAGAAGAAATGGCTGGGATTCATCGACAGGAAATGCGTTCTCAAGCTAAATACATAATACTATGATAGATACACACGTGATCGATCACTACTTCACTTCAGTCCGGGACGAACTGGGATTGCCACCCGGCCAACAAACTCTATGCATCTTTGATGTTTTTACCGCTCACAGAACCGAAGAGCTCCACGCAAAATAGCTTTGCGCATATAGCGCGTAATATAAGTCTGTGTGTAATATAAGTGTTTTACAGTATCAGGTAGTTTAGTATCAAATGCTTATTTACGGAGATGCACAAATGTTATTATTGATATATTTGCAGGAATTAATTTACATGCATTTGCAATTTTAAAAGAAAAATCTAAATGGAAAAAAATAAGGTTTTCAATTTTTCCGCGGATTATAATTTAACGCGAATTGTGTTTGCGTGGAAGTCGTGTAAATTAAGTCAGCGTGAATGTTGTGTGTTTTACAGTAATGAGATACTGCAGATACTCTGGCATGTGTAATGCTGTATACATCTTACAATGGAATCTTGCCAATATTCATTTACAGATTTACAGACGGAGACTGCCATTATACGACTCGTTGGACGACCTCGAGATTGACACCCGATTGGCCAAATCCAGGAGGTATCTCTTCTACTAAAGCCTGAGCTAACAGGTTCATTTCACTTTATTTCACACTATGTTCAATAATATTTTGTTGCGTCTAGTTTGAAATATTTTTCATCAATTTTCATGATGTAGATTGTTGGTTTGTTAATTTTCTGCTTGTTGGAATTTATCATCCTTGGTCTTGTCAGTACTAGCCGGTGCTCACAGGTTTACTGCATATAAGTGAAAGAATATTGAAAGCGGCTATAAACCCCAATTTAAACATTAAAAAAAGGCAAATAAGCTGTCTGTCTAATACTGCAGGGAGAGGGTTAAAAATGCATGTTTGTTGCCTTCCTCTGATGAAAATATTAATAAAAATGTGTAGATTTCTTTTTTCACAGTTGGTTTTATGTTTTATTTTTCAGCCTTGTTCACCTCGGAGGAGGGAATTACTGGACAGAAAATGCATCGGAACTTAGCGGGAAATCACATCGTCTACTATTCAACGATAATCTCGGTAGAATTTATGGAAATCTTTACAACCAAGCCAGATCAAATTGTCAAAAAGTGTGAATAAAAAATATTTTATTGGGGCTATAGATCAAAACATTATACCATATGCTGCCATAAATCTATTATGATTTCAATTTTAATACAACATGTACAATGTATTTGCGATTTTCAAACTTGGATATATAATTTGTTATTGTTCGTTTTTGAGATACGAAATGGTTCACTTTTTAATTAATGTACATTGTATATGGTTTCCTGTAATGCATGTTTAATTTTTGCCTTGATGTAAATATGAAAATGTCAATAATAATTATTTTGAAGACTGATTAAGAAGAAAATAATATTTACGATGTCAAAAAGAAGAGAATCTTTTTATGATGTTAAAATGAGCAAATGATTATTTATATTTGATAGAAAAGTTGAAGTGATATTATCTTATGACAGACAGGTTATGATACCTATGCCTGTAAAGAATCATTAGTCTGTAGCTCTTAGCTTTTTTAAAATATATATTCAACAAATTTATTGTTAGTTACTATGTAGTAATTTATTTAGTACATTATTATTTATAACAACTTGTAGCTACTACTAACAAATAAAAATATTCAATCAATATTTAAGTATCTAAAATTCTCTGAACAAATTCACAACGGTCAGACCAATTTAGTTAAATTATTTATCATTCAAAATATAAATGTTATTAATTGTCAAATGTCAAAAATAATCTTCTGTACCAAAGATAAAATATCCAATGAGTAGACTAATCTTGAATGTTTTTAAATAATATCAAGATATACTTTTCAAAAATTGATACATCATTTTCATTCTTAATGACATTAACATAATTAATATAATATGTTTCATTTTGTGAAACTGTATAAAATATTTTGTTAAAACAATCTGGAACATTAATCTTAAATATTTCTCTGATTATTTATTTATTTCCTTATTAATATTTATATCTATTTCTCTTATGTACTATGAATTTATTACTAAACTACATTGTCTATTGAATCACAATAGAAATACAATTAAATCAGTTACAAGTCTTTTGGTGAATGATTGAAATACAATCAATATAGTTTGCACAAGTATGAATTTGATCATTCGCATATGTGAAGACATCATTATACATACAGTGTACGGTATGGTGTATGCAACATCAGATGCATGTACTTTGCTCAAGGACTACCACGAAACTGCCACGGGTATTCTGATATCAATGACCCTCTGACATGTTAGCTTCATCATCTGCCAGTGGCAAAGCTAGTATCGTTTTCACTAACAAAATTGTCATAGAATGCAATGTAGTTCAATGTACTTTTGAAATATACTTTGTTGCTAATTAATTGTATTGTATATTATGATGTGGTACAGAAGAACAAAAATGGATCATTTGAATAGGAAATGTCATGGACCGTTCTGGAATAAAACCATACTACATATTTTTGTAGCAGGCCCTGAGATTACAGAACTTTTACTACGATTTCCAGCTCAAGCTCAAATTTTTAAGGGGATTTGTGAAGAAAACTGAGGAGCATGAAACTGTACTAAAAAATGTTTTGGAATCTCCGGACATGGTATATTCTGTTCTTGTTTGGATAAAATGGCTTTAAACATTTGTCATATCTACCTCTATAGAAAAAATGAAGAACTGTATTCAATCCATACTATAAAACTATATAAATTTATGCATATTTCTATTATCAACAAGTTAGAGTCATAAAAGTTGTCATATACCGGTAATTTGAAATCAACATATTTGAAAGATGCACATTTCCAAGTGCCACTCATTTGTCAAAATGGTCAGAACATTGATTGACTGAAATACCGTATAATAATACATGATTGGCTGAAATACCTTATAATACATGATTATTGCATGATGTCTAGTATAGTGTCTTGTACCTTTAATAGTATTCCTTTTAAAGCTAGTCTCGATTTTAGATCTGTTTGTTATTATTATACAATATTACTATTTGTGGTATTTTAATACACTAGTCTATTATTCTTAGATAATATACATTATTGCATGCAGATAGTTGTTCAATATTATTTTAATAAGCATTATTTTCAGATTTTTATATAATCAGATCTGTGATTTTGAATAAAATTTTGACAGATTTTCTCTTGACACCTCGCTGTATGCAATAATTATATTATTGAATGGTTTTGTAAATTAGAATCAGATACCAAATTATAGAGTAACTATTGAAGTCCATGAATGAGTGATGTTTGAGTTTTGCTAGTACAGTTTTAGACTAAATGGACCAATTGTCTTGGGGACAGACTGTCTTTATTACTATTATTCTCTAATATCTGTGATATCTTATTGTGTTTATATCATTATTCTACATAATATGTATTCCGCTAGATATGAATTGTCATGTAGGAATATTCTTATTATTTAAAAAAAAAAGGTTTCTCTTTTTTATAAGTATTGTTGCTTTTGTTTTTTCCGCTGATGTATATATGCATCATCCCTGGACTGAACCACTGTGTGTAACACACGTGATACCTTACATCTCTAGTACTATTATATAGTACCACTGGGGTGCTAAACATCTTTATCTGTGGGAGGTGTGTCCGGCGTATTCCTACGTTGATTGGTTCCGTTTTTTCCCCAACTGTACGGCTATACCAAGATTGTTCTCAAGACTGATACCGACGAATACATCACAAGACAAGAAGTTTATTCTCAATAGTTCACGCTATGGTGACCTTGACAACACACAATATAATATCTATAATTTTATGCAATTATTAGAACGTATTTCAATATATAATATTATAAGGACTATTTTAATAGTAATGTAACCGAGGATCATGCCGATCCTGGGATTCGAACCCGAGTTGCTGGATTGCGAGTCCAACGCTCTACCGATTGAGCCAAAGGGGTAACCCCGCTGACCGAGACCAGTAGGAGCATCTTATATCATACCCGGCTACAGTAATATTTCACAAAATGTGCATTATTAGAACGTATTACGATATATAATAGTGGATGTGAATACCGGGAGTTGCTGTCACAATCGTGCATTCCATATCGGGCAGCAACAGCAGTTGGAAAGCTATGTTTTGACCGACGACACCGGGTACGCGGATGCAGCAATTGAACAAAAATACCTCCTCTCTCGCACTTCATTAAGTAAAGAAGCTCCAGGTCTACACCGATCCTACAATGTTCAATAGACAATGGCAGAACTTCTGTCAATTGTTGCCATCAAGATTAACAGTTACAATTTAATGTTCGAGAATCGTATTCCATACATTTTTTTATTAAGTAAACGGTAGATGCATGCCGTTGCTATTCGGGAATAGTTGATTGATTCTGTGGACCTCTTCTTTGATTTACCCCCAAGGATACTTGTGTATCCGGCCCCCGAGATTACGAAACGTTTTGAGTAGTCTTACTCAACTCGAGGTTTTGTTCATAAATTCTCATATTAAATTTGAGCGTGAGCAGCAAATCATGCCCAAAAGGTTTTATGATCTTGGGCCCGGTTTCGGCAAATGGGATGGTGGTGTTTATCCAAATTGCTGAAAATTATATTATCTTTAAAATTATTAAATGCATGCTACGATTCATTCTCCGCACCATTGGTGATTCGCTTGAAGGTTCTTCGCTACACTATAATAACCCTGTAATACTGTACGAGCTGTAGGTAGAGGGTGGCTAGGATTAATTGGCAATACCTAAATGCTGCGACACCTTCAAATCCGATTCCTCGTGAGTCCCGTAGTTAGGCAACCACGCACCATACACATGGGTAGTATAGGCACATTGATTGAGTGTCTCTCAATTATTATCTTAAGTACATAACAACCGTACCCTTTCTGGACTACGGGGGGCTTTCGCGTTTGTCCTGTTCAGTCGATTACATCTACTTACGGACCAGGGGCCGTGTTCCCGAAGCCATCGCATACGTAACGACATCGTTAAGTCTTCGATCGTGGCGAAAAATGTGATGATTACGAAAGAGACACATTTTCCTCCACGAAGGCTCGACGATGTTGTTAATTGTGTAACGATAATTTCGGGAACACGGCCCCAAGGCTCGCCTGCACGAAACGACGTAACTAAGGTAGCCGTATCTCCTTTACAATGGTGTAATCTACGGCTACGGCTTCAAGTTACGCCGTATTGATGGGCCCCAGGGTATCGTTTCTCCAAGCTCCCATAATCCTCTATTCACACGAGAGCATAGCGCTTTCGTAAATGTCCGATTGCCATGAATAAGATATCGCTACGAGAGTGCTTTTTCATGGTCTCGTATAGTAGGAACCAGAGCTTCGAGAAACGATACCCAGGCCGACCCATTTGTTTTCTTATCAAACTTTGGGTTGTGTTTCAAGCGAGTATTTGTCAATGCGATCAACTCTGAAGATTAACTCACTAGTAAACATCCTTCTGAATTTTCGAAATTTAGTAGGCCTATTATTAGTGGATTTTTATATAGCCTGCATGTAGGCCTGTGTTGTCCACATGCACTTGGAATGTTACCATGTTTTATGGGAGTATTTCCTCGAGTTGTATTTAGTAATATAATGAAGATATAAAAGTAATACCGTATTATAATGCATACGATGATGGCAAAAGATGAAAATTCGGTGTACCTGTACGTTACTCCACCCGTGGAAGGGTATTCGGACACTGTGTGTGCTCTAATGCCAGTAAGTAGTCGTCCGCGAAACTCCACTGTTAATGTTTCTGCAGACTATACGTAACATGTTATCAAGGCCCCCGTTTCACGACGGCCTCCCAACTATTTATACCCATCACACACGGAGGGAATTGTGCTGTGCACGTGGCAGAGTGTGCAGCACTAGACCATTGCCATACTTCCTAAAGGTGGACTCACGAGTGGCGGAATTTTCGCAAATAGTAGTCTGCAAACGGCCGAGTGCACAGCACAATTCCCCCCTGTGCGGTGGGCTTTAGGAGCTTCTAAACCAGTCCTTAAAGTTATCACCTCGTAACAAGTGTTTCGTGACGACGTCACAAGTCTTATCCCATCTTAAATCGTCATCTAACTTAAGGCTCGCTCACACGAGTCTAGTTCGATTGGTTCTACTCGTACGATCTCTGTCGTTGAGAATGGCATCGCATGTACGCTCACACGGTGCGATTCGATGCATCGTTACAACCGATCGACTCGTGTGAGTCCACCTTTAGGAAGTGATAAACTGGGTCATAAAGTTAGGTGCTCCTAAATTTAGGATGTCGTTGTGAAACGAGGGCAAGGCCAGTATTCATGATAATTTATTATGTTCCAATTGGAGGACATATGACCTTGTGTGGCGATCAGTCGGGAAATGTGCTGTTAAATAACATTGGCTACATAGTCTAGATCTGTTCAATCAATGGATTGAGCTAAAAAAAAAAGCAAGTGATTTGCTACGGATTATTGAACGCACATTGAAATCTCTGTATACAAATCGTCACGTATGGGTGAAATATTCCCGCTGTGGCGTAAAACAATAATTCACTCGCTCCCTCACTCTGTATACTCTAGCAATAAAGTATTGATACTTCTTGGATGATCAAGAAGCCTATATAATTTCGACGAGAATCAGCAGTCATTTATATTAAAGTTCCCGCTGCGACGTAAAGCAATAATTCATTTATTATATTAAAGAGCTACACACTACACATGCAGTTCTATACCGTTTATATGTATTATCCTTTCTAGTATTACAATATTGTTCTGTTGCCTACAAACACATATTATTCCTGACTATACGAATATATTTGTTCGGCGGCCATCTTTAATTTTGTTGAAAATAGGTCACTATTTGAGTCGAGTGTGCCAATGTAAATTGACCGTGGAAATAAGAATACATTTTGTTAACGCATATACATTGCTAAGGATAGTAGCTGAACTCGATTCTACTACTGTGAAATACTGAAAGGTATATAGACTTAATGGCAAATATAGGTAAATATATTCGGTAGTAATATCAATACACGACATCGTGTACAATATATGTCAATATATCTATCATGGTATACGAGTTACTAAGTGTGTTACCCTCTTCATACAAGCTTTACGGTTTAAACTTGCACGCCTTAGTATATCTCTTCTAGACCCCAAATCATGGGTACTATAATTACATATAGAATAAATCTATAAGGGTCATAATTACCACATGCAAATAGATATTGGACGAGATACGACGGTTCATGATGGCTGACAAGCTATGCCAGACGTTCGGAACTGGCGACCAACTTTACGAGGAGGTAAGAACACTCTAGAAATGTCTGTTCATGTCTTTGTTGTGTCAAATGTGACATTTATGGCGTGTACGTCAACAGCCTACTCGAACAACACGTAATGAAAATACTGAAGCTTAAAGATTTTTCTTATGGAATTTGATACTCTTATCGTATATATTCCCTATTACGAAGCGATACTGTTTTAAGAGACGTCAGGTTGTATGTTAAATATCAATAAACGTAAGACTTTCCCCTCAAGCGATACAACTGAACTGCAGTAAAATACCCGTGAAAATACTTGACACCTGTTACAATATACGTAAGGGGGTGGGGGGTCGCCGCCCAATTTGCAGTGTACATTCACAATGCGCATGTTGAATAGGATTACCTCGAAGTATTCAGATCGCATATAGCACGATACGATGTGCGTTGTGTGTGACGGATTCTATTGACCTATACAGGACAATGGAAGCATGACGGAATTTCTGCATATACAAGCTGGGATTAATAATATACTCTCTCGTTGTGTAACGGAATACGTTAACTATCCTTTCAACTTGTTTGTACATACATACGTGCCATTGAAAAGCAGGCATAGTGGTCCGTGGGTATAGGATACCTTAGTGAGATCATGGTGCTCTATGTAAAGAGGAAGGGGCGCGTGGTGCTCCCACCCATAGACAACAGCGGCGGGGACTCGGTAAGAGAAATTTAGTCCACTTCAGTAGTATTATTAGCCAATTAAATATAGTATCTAAACGTTCCCCCCTCATGTATTTGTTGGACAGTCTGTTGCGAACTAGCGTCTGTCCAACATATCTGAGCGTCAGTTTCGGATCTGATATTAATGCGACTGATTTAATTCAGTATTAAAATATTACTATAGAAACACTTAGTTACACCGTGTCACTCCGATGTTGATCTCTCTCTCTCTCTAGCGATACGACCTTTTCGATTCTGTGTTGTATTACCTAGCTCGACCTCAATGCTCAACTGGCGCTTTTCTTTACGCAATGTCACTCCGATGTTGATCGACCGATGTTGATCTCTCTGTTGATCTCTCTCTCTCTCTCTCTCTCTCTCTCTCTCTCTCTCTCTCTCTCTCTCTCTCTCTCTCTCTCTCTATATCTCAAATAAAAAAATAAAACAAAACGATAAAGA